>CAUYON010164056.1:0-79631 GCA_963573935.1 Arctocebus calabarensis | reverse complement strand
TCACACCTATGGTGCATCTTAGAAGGGTACTGGTGAAATTTATTAAATGTAGAGTAGCAATGTCTTTATATCGTGATCAAGAAAATGCCATGAAGGCTATCTCTAACAGTATGGTCAAAATATTTCTGATTGTATATGAAGTAAGCACATTGTGCCCTATCATTGCACCAATGTACACAATTATGACTTAATAAAATTATTAAAAAAATCTTACATATTTTAGTTTTTTATTTTAGGTTAGTAAAGGAGAAGTCGCAGGCCTTGTTAGAGGGTCGTCATAATTATTTTGGTTAGGTCTCTGAGGATGATTTTAAGATTACTGCGGATGAACTGAAGGAAAAACTGGCAATCTCTTTGGCTTGTAAATCAGGAGATCTGGTTTCCCGCAGAAACTCGTTTGTTGCTCTCAGGCAGTTTACTTAATTTCTCTGGATACCAGCGTCCCCTGTTTTGGAATAGGTGATAATGCAGATGCTTTGTGTCCGACACCCAGTGCTTATCAGCAGGCAGCTAGAGCTTTGCCATTTGAATCAGAGAGCAATACTCCCGGGAGCCGGGCTGATGGGAGAGGGGTTAGGAATTAAGGAACAACAGGGGATGGCAGAAGGCGTTACTTTTCATAATCAGGGGAGCAATATGGGGAGTGGGAGGAAATACAAGAATTGAGGAACAAAATAGAATAGCAGTGCCAAGACTTTAATCTGCCTTTTATTTTTTAGCAATGCCAGGATTTCATAGCAGTGTCCACTGTTGCTTTTGGACTTGACTCTTAAGGAATATCTTTAGAGCAAGTATGTACTATTAATATAACCCACGTTCTGGAGAAATCCTCTGCCTTTGTAGCTCATTGGAGATAAAGACAGTATATTTTGGTGTCGATGCTAGGACCCAAATGGGAATATGGTGTGAAGGCTTTTGCTCTCAGGTTCAATAGGAAGTTCAAATATATGGCTGTGTTTACAGCCAATAGGAACCACAGACTTTCACTCAAAGGCTAGGCAGCAGAGTGTGAGGCGGGGCTTTGGCTAGAGGCCTGGATGTTAGTCATGCTGGCGGATATAAAGAAATCACTCTAAAAACATGTGCATTACCTCATGCCAATCTTTCGGTAGGATTTCCAAAAATCTTTATCGTGACAACTTGGAATTTGACATGACTGTGTCAAAAAGATCAGCATTTAGCAGTAAAGTACTCCTTGTTCCTCTTTGGAAAATAGTATTCCCTTATTCAGATCACTTTGATCAACCTTTTAAAAAATGTTTCATAGTTGGGGGACACAGGATGGTTACTTGGGCAGAGCATCACATGATACAGTGTCTCAGCGAGGCCCTTATCTTCTGAGATCTGGTGCTTTGGAAAGACAGCAGCACCATTTGTGCATTCATTGCTGGCTGAGCTCAACAAACTGCATGTACCAGATGCTGATGTACCAGTGAATGTGGTGGTTTATGTTTACATGAATAAATCCAAAGTGTTTTAAAGCTATTTTCTAACAAAAGAAATATTTACCTAAAGAGGCCATTATTACAAGAGTTCGCAGTGAGTTTGGGGAATTATTTGAATGACCTTCTTGGCAAGTATGGTCAAGTTGCAATTTTTGGACAGAGCTACTAAAAGTAATGAATATCCAACTTGGCTGACTGGGAATAATCTTTCCCCTGCCTTATTTCCACATTCACTATCTTCTTATATTAACTTTGTGTTATCCATCAGTGTATTTCCAATTTCCAGCAAAGTGCTTATTATGTATTTGCTAAATGATCGAATGAATGGTAGATGCTCAGATATATTTGAATTTTATTGAAATTGAGTACCAGTTTTGTTTTAGTTTTCACATCCCTCTTTCTTTTACCTCTTCCAATTGAAATTGAATGTTCTCAGATCTCTGGACCACAGAGATTGGGTCACTTTGAAATCTTGTCCATCAGGTGTTAATTCCCTCTAGTTTCTTTCTCTTCTTTTCCTTCTAAACATTTTTTCTATATCATTCATCTGTGTCCATGGTTTTTATATCTTGAAAATGATGATGATTTTTACTTGTAAACCTAATAGGTCTTGAGCACTCATGGGCATTTCAAACTGAAAATAGCAAAACTGAATCCCTCTTATCTTCCCAAATCTTTTCATTGGCTACCCTATTCAGATTTCATAGTAACCTTGTAAGTTAGGTGTTATAACCCCAAAGCCTTTGCTCTTAAACACTAACATGTTCTATTTTATTTTCTTTGATTTATGTTAATGAAACATTTTTAACAAGAATAGTTCTGTCAATGAAAATGATAAGCTCAAAAACATCACTTTCTCCTTTCACTTTCTTTATTCTTAACAGACTTATAAAATTGTCAAGGTAAATTAAAGTTTTGAAACTTTGTGTCTTGTACATTTTTTCTCATTCTGGGAAATAATTTGTTCATATCCTTAAAAACGATCTCTAAATACTTGAAAGGATCACCATTTATTTTATCTCAATTGTCTTGGAACATTTGCTTTAAAATTTGAAACATAGGGCTATAATGATAATTTCATGAAGTTCTATTAGTCACTCTTCATTCCACTCAGTTTTTGTTTTTACCATTCCGTAAAGTCCCCTATCCTGAGATAGCTACAGATTTTTTGTTCAGCATTGCTGAAAAATGTGCCTTTTATGTACAAAATCAAAAAGTATGAGAAATGGCAATTTTCTAAAGTGATGAATTTGAATTTTAAATAGGATCATGAAAAGGACCCCATTGGATCAGACAAATGACCCACCCAGGGGTTAAATAGACCGAGTGTTAACTGTTCACAGATGGATTCTTTGGAAAATTTCATATCCTGTTTTGTATCATGGCAAAGAAACCCGTCTCTTTGAAGATTAATAATAAATTCTCCCCCCAATCATTTTCCCCAAGTGAAGACTGATATTTCATTTCTCATTAAAAGAAAATCTCACTTAGGAGGTAATGATGGTTGCTTTCTTACATAATTGTCAACTATGAGTTTTAAATTTTACAAAGTCACTTGCCTTATTATCCTAGGGATGTCCTTCCTGCAGGATAATTATAGATTACATGAAAAGGCTTCAACCTGTTTTAGCCTCTTTCTTAGTCTTATTGTTTCTCTACTGTGGAAAGAACAGGGCTATACAATAAAAATTTGCCTAAATGGTTTTTAGAATGATTGTATCATCTTTTTTTGACTATCTGTTTTTTCTGTTATTTTGCCTATTTTTTTGTGTGAGCTTCCTGGGCTTTCTAAGAGTTTTTTACATGTATGAATTTTTATTTATTTATTTTGGATTGAAATGAGCAAACTTGAACTAGCATTCAAGATCTTACTTCTCTTGTTGGTGGTAATAGCCCTGTAATAGTCCTTATTTTCAGTGGTTTTCATACATGCTAATGAGTATGTGTGTGTGTGTGTGTATGTATTTAAATTGTTGCTTTGTGATCACCTGCACTTTGTACTTTGTGTCCCCAAATTGTTTTCTTTAGAAGCTGGAGCATAATTTGAGACCCAATAATACAGGAAAAATGGCTTCTGTGATTTTTTTCACTGACATTTCTTATTGCATTTTGCTGCTGATTCTCTATAATTCAGTTGCTATTTAGACTTGCAAAATCTTGTTCCAAGTCCAGTTGAGCATTATAATCTTTCCTTTTTTCCAGAACAGAAATCAGCCATTCCCCTTATGCTTCTCGCTTGTTGCCATTTTTATTAGATCTCATAATTATGAAGTCTCCAGGAGGATACATTTATTTTTATTTTCAAAGATACTAGCCTCAAAGGCCCTCTGTTAGCCCCCCCTTTTTAAATTATGATAAGAGTGTATTTTAAGTAGTAATTTTCTGTAGCACACAGAATTGTGGAATTGCCTATGTTTTACAAAGGGAGTTTATTAGAATGAGCCTTTTTGATGGGTGTTCTAGATTTGTTCACAGCTTAGTTTCCATTACTGTGCTACCTTGAACAGTAATGAAGCCAGAAGATGCTCATAAACAAACTTTCATATTAATATAGGAGAAAACATTCCCTCTAGTCATGGCTATATCGTTTCCAACTATAGTTGGAAAATGGATGATTGTTATTGTTCATTTTACATCTACAATTTAATTTTTAAGTGAGGGCATCATTTTACAGAAGAGAAGACTGAATCTCCAGAAGGTTCATTGATTCTCAAGTTGATACACCCTCTAAAATAATAGAACCAAGGTTTCAGCTATAAAAACAATTCATGTCAGAGTTTTGACTGTAAATCCAATATTCTCACCATTAGAGCAAAGTTGCATTTTGGAAGTTGCCCCCTTAAACTTCATCAAAAACATATGGTGAATGTCTGCATATAATTTTTTGAATTGCATAATTTAGTTTAAAATAGCAGAGAAACTACCCTTAGAAGCTTTTAGTTTTATATGAAGCTGTTTGTCAGCTGGGGCACGACAGTTTCTGCTTACCTTTTGCTATTTCTTGATCATTCTCTTAGATAACCCAGGAGAACAAGTTAAAATCACTTAAAGGTAGATGTCATAATCAGCAATGCATGGAGCAATTATATCATCGTTTATTTCCTAAATATACAATTTACATGTGGGCCATCATATTTTGGACATTAATGTGTCTACTGTCTCCTTCTCTCTTCATCATGAACATTACTCTGGAGAACTTACATCTCCGTTGTTGTTCAGTTCTGTATTATATTGTTCTGAGATTGTTACCAAATTCATAACAAACTTCCAGGTATCACTTCATTTCTCTTAGCTCTAACCTCATAGCTGAAGACTAAATATTATGAACACAACCAGCACGACAAAATATGAAGATGGAATTTTCTCTTTTTTTTTTGTCAACATTGCAAATTTTATTTATTTACTTATTTTTTATTTTTACACATGTGTTTATTAGGCTTCTATTAACTGATGACTCCATACTGAGCCAAAGATGGAATTTTGTACTAAGTTCTATTGTTTTTATTTATGAAGATTGTCCTTCCCATTTTCTTTGCTGCATATTGGTCAGGGATGATATTTTAAAGCAGTGGTTTTCCGGTTGAGCCGGATTATCTAATTGGCATGCTGTGTGTTTTGGATGCATCTTGCCTGCTATGGAATCAGATTTTTTCCAAAGCAACTCCATGCCGTGAGATGGATGGACGCGGCCTGAGGCTTTGAGGCTGGCTGTCTGGTTAGTGAAGGTACATCAGTGTGTCCTTGGGAGTAATCACCACTGAACTCATATTTTCTGGTTTTAGAGGAGAAAAAAATATCCCTCTAAACCCATAACTAGGTTTTGTTTGCTGATCTGATAATACTTCAAAATCAGTCTATTTGGGTTTTTTTTTTTTTTACAGTTTTTTGTTAAGGTACATTTGTTTAGGTAGGACAAATGTGTATAATACAGATATCAATGTACTTTGTGTCCTACATGGGTAAAATCTAAATTATGTTGGCCATTCTGAAATAGGACTAAAACACATATATAGAACTGATGTGACAAATAAAAGTCAATATTTATGGATGCCAGTAACACCAGAAAACAGGAAAGGCAGTTCTTATCTACAGTCGGTAACCATAGTTACAGTGTGATTATAACCTTCAACTTGGATTCATATAGAATGGGGAGGTGGTAAAGCTTGTTCTGGCACAGTTTATGCCATTTTTATTGTTCTGATAAGGATGATAGTTGGTAGATGGCTATCACTGCAGTCCATTAGTTTTTTATAAAAAAATAGTTTGGATTCACATCATCAAGGCTCATGTTTATTCAGCATTACTACATGGCAGTGTATGTGTTTCAGTACTTTCAAATCCTTCAAATAAACTGGGCACTTTTAATGCTGCCAGCAAGCTTTATGAGTTTTTATTTGAATTTTCTAATTTCAGTAGGGAAGACTAAAGACTTTGGGTTATTTTACAAAATAACCTCCATCTGTGTATATGAGATGGACAACTTCTCTTTTAGATCTTTTATTTTAAAACTTTGCAGAAAAAAATGATGAAAAACTCAAAGAGGAAAATAAAAATCTTCCCTATTTCTTCTACTTAGAAATATCACCAACCACATGGTCATATATATTCTTCTATACTTGTTTTCTTTTCTGAATATATACACACAGAAATGTTTGTTTCTTTCAAAGTGAGCATGGGATTTTTTTTAAACAATATACTTGCATACATGACAATTAAATTTAAAATTTATACTAGAAACCCCTAAATCAGTCATATTCTTTATTAACCAAAAGGAAAACTCAACTTTAAGTTTTTTGAAAGGCCATCGTCGCTGGGGGCCCAGTTATGAACTCACAGATGCTGAACTGTCCAGTCACAGTGTTTTATCGCACATCCCTGAAAGTTTTTAATATAAAGCTGAGAAATATGTTTTTCATTTGATTCTTCTCGCTGTCCCTGTCGCTGACCCCACTTCAGAGAGTAACAGAGCTAGCTGTCACCTTCTCCCTGTTCTTGGCAGCCTTCCTCTCAGAGGGACGTAAGTAACCTAGAGAAATTTTGGCCCTGCCACCTGCGGTAAAGGTCTCTGTCTGTGTGGGAAGGGGGACCCCGTCTCTCAGTCGCCACAGAGTTTATGCACATCCATCCTCTCTGGGGCTTTTTTGCTCTTCTTTTCCTGAACTACCAGATTCTTTGAAAAACTGCCAAAAGATAGTGCCCCAAACTGCAGCACGTTTGAAATTTCTTTGCAAATTTTGGAAATTTTAATTTTATTTAGAAAGTTTGTATACACTTGGCATTCTGATCTATCCTATGTTAATGTTTGTTATCATAGAAGTGGCATTTGTCAAACCATTACCATTTCACCCTTCCTAGGTTAAACAGACACTCTGGGAAGAGGTCCACCTGTATCCCTGGATTTTTATATTCCAGTCTCCTCACTCGCCGCCTATGCATGTGGGATGGAGAAGCCACTAACGTCTAATTCGTTCTATGAAGTTTGTTACCTAGTGCTCAGGCGTGAGCGTGATGAGAAAGCTGTGCTTTTCTCAAGGCCACCTCCCTGCTCACCATTTTGTTATCTTCACAGTAGGATGACATTGGTGACAAGAGCATCATCGCCTCAATTACATCTCCTACATCATGTCAGTAAATGCAAAACCCCAAAGTTACATTTTTGTATTTGAATATAGAATTAACATGTTAACAAAGAATACGTAGGCATCTGGGCATTTTTGAAATGTTGGGCAGTAGATTTATATCCTGGTTTTCTTTATAAAATAAATCAATGTACACTCTTAATGTAGTTATTTATAAAAATTTAGAGAATAGGATTATTATGGAATTTTTTTCTCTATATTTCTATCACTCAGACCCCAAAAAAAAAAAATCAGTGTACACTTACTTTTCGTCATTTCTCTTCCAACCCTTTTATCCATTGAAATACATGAGTGGGACTATCTGTGGGTGTCTGTAGACACATCTGTAGGTGTTACAAAATTGCCATCATGGTTTATATTTGGTTTTGTATCCTGTTCCTTTTATTTAATTTTATTTTGTGCACATTTGCTGATGTCATTAAATACTCTTCAGTTGTGCTAAAAATATTTTCAATGGTGCGTTCTATCACGTGTTACACAGTGGATAATACCTGCCTTTCAGTTAGTTCTATGTGGGGAGGGAGATGGAGAACCGAAGGTTGTGATCTTGTTATCTGGATTTTCAAGTTGTTTTCCTGAAACTTGTGAGTCAGTGTAGAAGAGAATGCCCTCCTCATCAGCAGTGAGTGCTGGAATTTTTGCGAATGTCAGGTGGATTTAAAATCTTGTTTTATTTTTCCTTATAATGATGAGTTTATTCATTCGCCAGATACCTAGTGCATGGCTACCAAGTGTCAAAGCTTGTGTAAGTGGCAGGGAAGGGATAAGACAGCCCCATTTTGCAGGACCCAGTAGTGCCAGTGCTTTTCTTTAAAACATGAATATTTTAGGGGGAGAAACATTCATTCTTATGATAACATGGTGACGTGCTGCAACTATTTCCCTCAGCAATGGACCTCAGAGAAGTCCTGGGGTCCCTCCCTCCCCCTAAAAAAGAGGAAAACAACTGAACAAAACCCTAGCTCTATTCAGCTTCATCCACTCCAGCAGTTTCTGAACTTTTCTAACCATGAAACCTTTATCCCAATACATTAGAGTTCTGTAATGATGACAGTAAATTATTTAGCACTACAACATTTTGTGATTGTGTAGGTCTGAGTTGAATGTTGCTTACTGGAAAAATCAATGTGATGGCATAAATTGCCAGTGGATGTTTTCTTTCTGTTGTTAAGTTAGTCTCCCATAATAGCATAAGTACTGTAAATGCTTTACAGGTAATTGTAAAGGAGATTGCATTGGTACACACACACACATATATATCTGCTTAGTGGTGATTCAGTTAATTTCTGTCTTGAACCTCTGAAAACTTTTCTTTCTCTTATTTGACATATCATAAGTGTGACTTGAAATTCTAAATCAGTTGCCAGAAAAGAAAGCGTGAATATACATTATTGAATTGCTGAGTTAAAGCAGTGGGTATCTGCTAACATTTGAGTCGGGCTTTTCTCCTTTGAAAGTTTGTTCACTTTATGTTTAGTAGGGATTGTAAGCTGATAATGTATTAAATTGCCAAGTAATTTCATTCTGAGACAGTCGATAAATTTTTGATCTTGGATAAATTGCATATATTCCATGAGCTTCACTCTGCATAGCTTTTCTTTTTAATAGCTTTGTTAAGATATAATTTACATAATATTTTATGCAGTGGTTTGTAGTGTGTTCACAGATTTATGTCACCACCACAGCTATCTAATTCCAGAGCTTCTTCATACCCCAGAGGAACCCTATTTCTAGTATCAATCTCTGCTCATTACTATCCAGACCCTGTCCTGCCCCAGCCCTTGGAGACCACAGACTCTATAAATTTGCTTATTCAGGGCATTTCACATAAATGGAATCATACATTATGTGGCTTTTTATTTCTGGCCTCTTTTATTTAGCATAATATCTTAACGTATATCCATGTTGTAATGTATATGAGTGCTTCATTTTTTTTAATGGCTAAATAATATTCCATGGGCTGTGTGTGAATGTATTTTTTGTCTATTCATCAGCTGAGGGGGATTTCAGTTGTTTATAGACCTTTGGGCTGTTATGATTAATACTGTGTTATGGTTTGTATAGTTGATGCCCCCCAAATTTTATGTTGAAATTTAAAAGTTGATTCCCATGTGAAAGGTGGGGCCTAGATGAATGCCCTCCCTCAAGGGCGAGTGAGTTCTCACTAGGTTATTAATGAGAGCTGTACTTGTACGCTAACCTTTCTTCCTCCACCGTGAATAGGAACAGGCTGAAACATTCACTATATGCCTCATCGTGAACTTTCCAGCTAGCAGCATCATGAGCCAAATTAACCTTTTTAACCTTAAAAATTCCCCAGCTGGGAGGGCGATTGGTGGGATCACACCTACGGTGCATCTTAGAAGAGTATAGGTGAAACTTACTAAATGTAAAATACCGATGTCTACATACAGTGATTATGAAAATGCCATAAAGGCTACGTTAAACAGTTCGATGAAAATATTTCAGATTGTATATGAAGTCAGCACACTGTGCCCCATGATTGCACTAATGTACACAATTATGATTTAATAAAAAAAATTCCCCTGCCTCAGGGGTTCCTTTACAGTCTCAGTAACTGAACTAAGACAATAAATTAGTACCAGGAGTTGGGTGTGGCCAGAAAGATACCTGAAAATGTAGAAGTTGCTTTGGATCTGGTAATGGGCGAGGCTGAAAGAGTTTGGAGGGTTCAGAAAAAGATAAAAAGATGAAAGTTCGGAACTTCGTAGAGAATTGCTTTAGTAGTCGTCACCAAAATGCTGATAGAAATATAGATGGTGAAGGCCTTGCTGAGGTGGTCTCAGATGAGGAAGTGAGGAGCCAATTGGGAACAAGAACCAGGGTCAGTCACCCTGTCACACCTTAGGAATCTGGCCCCATGCATTCTTGCCCTAGGGCAGTGGTCCTCAACCTTCCTAATGCAGCAGCCCTTTAATGCAGTTCCTGTGGGCCATGACCCACAGGTTGAGAATCACTACACTAGGGTTTTGTGGAAGGTTGAACTTACTAGTAATGACCTAGGTTATCTGGTGCAAGTAATTTCTAAGTGGCAAAGTGATCAAGAAGTGCTTGGCTACTTTCAACAGCTTGTGATCAGACATAGCAAGAAAGAAATGACCTAAAGATAGAATTTTTAATTTTGAAAAAAAGCAGAGGATAAATATTTGGAAAACTTATGGCCTGCCCATGTGGTAGAGAAGGAAAGGGAATGCTCAGGAGAGGAAACCAAGGGGGCTACAGAGCAACCCCTTGCTAAAGAGATTTGCACAGATAAGAGGGAGCCTGGTGTTAATAGTCAAAGTAGTGGGAGAAAGGGCCTGAAGGCATTTCAGAAATCTTCAAGGCTACCTTTGTCATCATGGGCCCTCAAAGCCTCGGATGACACAGTGGGTTCAGGGATGGGCCTGGTGTGCTGCTCCCCAAGTTCTGGCCATTCTAACCAGGAAGTGCTGGACCGCTGCTCTGGAGAGTGAGGGGGAAGCCTTGGCAGCTTCCACATGGTGCTCAGTCTATAGCTGCCCAGAATGCAGGAATGGTGCAAGGTTGGTGGCTTTTACCCAGATGTGTTCAGACAATGTATCAGAAAGCTTGGGCCGGGCGCAGTGGCTCACGCCTGTAATCCTAGCACTCTGAGAGGCTGAGACAGGTGGATTGCCCTGAGCTAACAGGACAATCTACCCTGAGCAAAAGCGAAACCCTATCTCTACTAAAAGTAGAAAAATTGAGGTAAGAGGAGGTTGCTGTGAGCTATGACACAAAAGCACTCTACCCAGGGGAACAGTTTGAGACTGTCTGGGAAAAAAAAGAAAGCAAGCAAGCCTGGGTGCCAACACAGAAGCCTGCCGTGGGGGTGGAGCCCCTGCACAGAGTCCTTACTCGGGCTCTGCCTAATGGAGCTGTGGGAACCGTGCTGCCTGCCACGGGGACCACAGAATTATAGAGCCATGGGCAGCATGCAGCTTCAGCTTGGAAAAGCTGCAGCTACTGGAGTCCACCTCTTGAGAGCAGCTGTGTGTCCCATACCTTGCAAAGCCATGGAGGCGGGGCTGTCTGAGACTCTGGGAGCCCAGCTCTTATACCTGTGCCCTAAGGATAGAGTCACAGGAGATTATTTTGGAACTTTACAATTTAACCTTTGCACTCTTGGGTTTCATACTTGTGTGGGGCCTGTTACTCATTTTATGTGGCCAATTTTTCCCTTTCGGAATGATAATATTTCCAATGCCTGTGTAACGGTTATTTCAGGGAAGTAAATAACTTGCCTTTGATCTTACAGGCTCATAGCTGAAATGAATTTACTTTGGGTCTCCGATGAAACTTTGGACCTTTCACTTTGGGTAACTATTGAAAAGGGACGATTATATTTTGCAATGTGAGGAAGATGTGAGATTAGGGCAGCCAGGGGTGGAATCTACAGTTTAGATACTTGTCCCTCCAAACCTCATGTTGAAGTTTGATCTCAGTGTTGGAGGTAGAGCCTAGTGGTAGGTGTTTTGCTCATAGGTGCGGATCTCTCATGAACAAGTTAATGCCCTCTCTTGTAGGGGGAATGAGTTCTATATTAGTTCCCATAAAAGCTGATTGTTAAAAAGAGCCTAGTACTCCCCCTGTCCCTTGCTCCCTTCTCTCCTCTCCGGCCATGTGATCTCTGCACCTGTCCGCGACCCTTCACTTTCCACCATAGTGGAAGCACCTGATGCCCAGATGCAGCTGCCCACCAGGAGCTGTAGATCCTGGTAGGCTTCTTGCACACCCTGTAGATCCAGGAGCCAAATAAACCTTTCTGTATAAATATCCCAGCCTCAGGCATTTCTATATAGCAGTGCTAACCAGACTAAGACATACTGCTAGCAACTTGCATATACCAGTTGTGTGTGTATATGTGTTTTCAGTTCTTTTGGTTATATACCTAGGAGTAGACTCTCTAGGTCATATGGTAATTATATTTAACCTTTTGATGGACAACCAGATAGTTTTTCTAAGCATCTACCCCATTTTACATTCTCATAAGCAGTGTGTGGGGATTCTCATATCTTTACAATAGGAATAATAAAACCTATTTACGAGAACGTGGTAAGGGGATGATGGATGGAATCTATCAGGTACAATGAGCACTATTCTGCTGACGGGCACTCTACAGGCCCTGACTTAAGCATCGTGAGGTCTATCCATGTAACAAAAACATTTTTATCTCTTCAATATTTTGAAATAAAAATACATAAACAAAACTTATTTCATCATTGTGAAGATTAAACAAGATAAACATATATAAAGTGATTAAAGTAATATTAGTATAATAATGGCTAGATAAATGTTTTTGCATTTTGTTATCAATAGAAGGATCTCTCTTAAGACAAAATCTTTAGCTATGGGAGTCTAGCTAAAGACAGAATGAATCTACAGCCTCCTCCAAAGCTGGTCTTTCAGATGCTAGAAGACAAGTATAATATGCTATCAAAGACCCTCCTTTAACCCGTTCAATCTTACCTTACTTAGCTTGATATCTTCTGCATAAATGGAGCCATGTATTATCTAATATACAATAAAATAGACGTCTTCAAGAAAACAAAAAGAGTTTATGTCCTAACCCATGGCATTATGTAGGAGCAAGAATTCTCAACTAGGGCAGTGCCTGTGGTTCAAAGGAGTAGGGCGCCAGCCCCATGTACCGAAGGCGGTGGGTTCAAACATGGCCCCAGCCAAAAACTGCAAAAACAAAATCTCAACTAAAACCTACTCCTATTTCCCAAACTGTGAATTGTTTTATTGTTACTTGCTTGTATAAAGTGAACACTCACATGGGATATTCTCCAGGGTCCCTCCAGCTCTACTTAATCTTTGGATTCTCTACTTAATAGTTGGATATAGCCAGAAAAATGAGTTAACTTTACAAATATCTGGATTCTTTCCAGTGAAATACCCTAACCCTTTATTCTAAGTCCTTAAAAAAAAAAAAACTGTGCGCCCATTAAGAGTTCTTACATTACTACTGCATTTTATTAGGTTTTACTATTGAAATACAGAATTCAAGAAGTCATTTGAGGAGAGATATGTTTGCCTTCTAGTAAAGGGGAAAACCCTGGAATGATTGTCCTTGGTGTGAGAAGTAGCCTCGCTTCCCAGTTTCCCTTTATTCATGCTTGGTCATTTAAGTTTGGTTTAATCACCTCCAGAAACTCTTCAAAAGGCATTCTTTCCTTTCTTCTGAGCTTAGTAGTTTCCTGCCCTTTGGACACAGTAAATGATGAGTGATTGGGAATATAGATATATTCATCGTCCATGGTCATTGAATGAGTGGATGTGGATTTATGTTATTACAAGTAACTCAGAAAACAAAAATATTGTTCTACTGAGTGCATGGGAACTTTTCTGGTTAACGTAAGGTCTGAAAATTTGGAATTTCTTCCCTGATAAACCCAAGGGAAATATTTCTTCAAATGCTTCCTGGAATTTTGTAACTTGCTAGTAAAACTCCTACACAGGTCTCAATAGTAAATGAAGAACTTCTCATGAGAATCTAGTTTACCATAGAAACATGGTAAGAAAATAAAATAGAGTGCTAAAGCATTTGCTTTGGAAAGTCTATCAGATGTAGGGTGTGGCTCACTTATTTCTAGATAGACAAGGAGCTGCAGCAAGCAAAGGAAATGTTTTCACAAGCATATTTTTATGTTTTAAGGTATAGATTTTGCATTTTTATTACCATGAGCATAAAATCAGTTCTACACGTTGCAACCAAATTAAGAGTGCTATTTCTGTTATGGTTTTGTTGAGTATTTGACGTGAGGCAATTTGACAAAATGCCATGAGAGGCCAAGTCAGAGCGAAACATAATGTACTAAATTTTTAAAGACAAAAAATAGAGCAAAAATATTCTATCTTCATATGCTAAAGGAGAGAAGCAATCAAAGACACTTTGCAAGTCAGCAGTTTGTCAGCGCACTGTGCCAAATCCATGCCGATGGCCCGTTAGGAGCCAGGCTGCATCTCAGGAGGTGAGGGGCAGGTGAGCAGAGGAAGCGCCTCGGTATTCACAGCTGCTCTGCACCACTCACATCACCCCCCTGAGCTCTGCCTTTAAACTGGCCTGTGAGGGATCTAGGCTGCTGGCTCCTGATGAGACTCTAACACCTAAGGCTCTGAGGTGGAGATGTAATGTGCTTGAGTCACTCTGAACCATCTCTCCAGCCCCATCCTCGGTAAAAGTGTCTTCCATGAAACTGGTCCCAGGGGCCAGACAGTTTGGAGAGCCCTGAGTTAGATGCTGTTAAACAGTGCTCTTGTATAGTCCGCGAACTCCTTGTCCATAATAAGCCAAGCTTTATGAATCTTTGACCAATTACACCAGATATCTTAGAATAAATATCAGGTTATTTCTTGGATCCACTATTACCGGTTGCCAGACAAATCACTTATTAACAAAAAAGTGTTAATTTGAAACATCACATTTGAAAGTAAGAACAAAAATGCTTACAGTTAAAAATGAGAAAATGTCCAGTAATCTTATACATAGGGTATTTGTTTCCTGGATAAATAATTAGTATTTTCCTAACTTCTTGATTTGCTCTGTGATATATGTTGTTCTAATGAATGGTGACAACAGCCCCAATTAGCATTACCATCTCCCTGTAGACTTTTAGCTGTTTCTTCCTTAGTGTATAGACCAATGGTCCCCACAAAAGAGGCAAAAGTTTAATACAGTGTGGAAATAAATTCTTCATGTTAAACGATGCTAATTTTCTGTTTTGGGACCATTATAAAGTTTCAATGGAGTGCATTTCTTAGCAAAGCAGCAGGCATCTTTAAAACGTCTCCTTGATGGAATGAAGCCACCACAAGACACATGGATCTCCTCCCCTCCAAACAAATATAAAATCTTTGTATAGGAGAAAGAATTGAGCAAATTTTATTTACGTGTGTTCATCAAATTTAGGATTCCTCCCTCTAAAATGGAAAGTGTTTGTAAAGAAAGTTTATTGTCTGTCAAAGAAATCTCTTGGAAAATTCTTGGGTGTTTAGGTTTTTTTTAAAGCAGCATTTTATAAAACTGCTAGAGCTGAGAATGAAATGTTATGTCAGACTGCCCTTAGCAACGGCGTTGCTAGTTTGGCAGATCAAGGAATTTCAGTGTATGTTCCATAAGTCAACTCTTGATATTCTTAAGGAAAAGATGGAGAAGAGCTACTAAGAGAATGAGTGGTAAAGAGTTGAGTGATTGCACCCACAAATCACCAGATGACAAGGAGCTTTATAAAAATATTCCAAAGGATCCCGTCTTGTGTTTTGACCTAGCCACCATTTTTTGTCTCTGGCCAGGATAAAACACACACATACTTCTGTAATGCTCACCCCTTCAAATCTAGGCAAACAGGAAATAATTGGCTAACAAAAATGCCATAACAAGATCTGAGACAGTGGATCAAAGGGATGAATCTTAGTAGAGATAAATACAAGGTTAGAGAAAACATATGGAGCTAGTCTATAAGACAAGAGAATTTCTTAGCTGTGGAATAAGGAAGATAGGGCCGAACAGAGGCTGGTTGGATGTTCTCTCTTTAGGGTTCACATTAGAATTGCCTCGGTGGGTTCTGGGGGAGCTTTAAAAAATGTCAACACCTGGACAACACTCTAGCTGATTAAGTCAGAATCTCAAGGGGTGAGAGTCATGTATTGATAAGGTTAAAAGACCTTCTCAGGCAAATTTACCGTGCATCCAGGATAGAAAACACCTGATTTTGTTTATTTTGTAGCTAGATTATAAATCCAATGAGGAACTAACAGGAGGACATGACTGTCTCTTTTAAAAAGCTAATTTTTTTCTTGAATGATCAGGTCACATTTGGAGTATCTCAATGGAGAAAGAGAAGAGTGTACACAGTAAGAACAAGATTCAAACAGTGAAATAATTAAGGGTCTTGTCTGAAAAGTCTAAGAAATTGTAGCTACTTGGACACATGACAGTAAACAATTTGAAGGAACAGATCTTGGCATGCATGGTTTTTACACTTGGGGTTATCAAAGAAAACTTTTCTAGAGTTGAAGAATGTGACCAAAAAGTATTAGACCAGATTATCTATAGAAAAGTCAGAATATCACAGAGCCTTTTCTGTGAGAAATAGGGGACTGTTTTGTTTGTTTGTTTGTTTTTCTTGTGGAGACAGAGTCTCACTCTATCGCCCTCGGTAGAGTGCTATGGAGTCACAGCTCACAGTAACCTCCAGCTCTTGGGCTCAAGTGATTCTCTTGCCTCAGCCTCCCAAGTAGCTGGGACTACAGGTGCCCGCCATGGCGCCCGGCTAATTTTTCATGCAGTTCAGCTGGGGTCGGATTTGAACCCGCAGCCCTCAGTATATGGGGTCGGTGCCCTACTCACTGAGCCACAGGCGCCGCCCTAGGGGACTTGTTAAAATGAGTCTTCTTTTTTGATAGTTTACAGTTATGTGTTTCGTACTTTTTGTTTGTTTGTTTGTTTTGCGGAGACAGAGTCTAACTCTGCCACCCGGCCTAGAATGCAGCAGCGTCGTTACAGCTGCATTCTCAGACTCCAGTGCTGAAGAGATCCTCCTGCCTCAGCCTCCTGAGTAGATGAGACTGCAAGTGCGTGCACTAGCCTGGCTAATTTCTCTATTTTTTGTAAAGATGGGTTCTCATTCTTATTCTGATTGGTCTCAAACTCCTGGCCTCAAGTGACCCTCCTTTCTTGGCCTCCCAAAGTTCTGGGATTACAGGCATGAGCCACAGCACCCAGCCTCAACAGAGCAGTCTAGAATAGAACCCTGGTCTCCCAAACACGGAAAAGTGCCAATTTCTGCTAGTTCTCAACCAGATCTTCCCACTTTGGCCCTTTGGTTGTGTAAGCAGTGCAGTGATCACTTCTTCCTTGCTCAGAGCACGGACTGCGCATTTCCACCCCAGCTCGTCACTGTTTTTCCTTGGTTCCCGGACTGCTGCCTACTTCTGAGCAATATTTCCCTCTTATTCCACTTGCTGGTGGTGTGGAGATAGCTGGTGCTGGCTTGCTGATCACAGAAGAGGGAATAATGTGAGAAGAGGCTATTTTCACATCACTCTCTTTGCTCTGTCAGGGATGAAATGTGTGAATTTATATTCGATTGTGTGATTCTTGACCTTGACCAATCTGAGTTTACAGGGCAGTCATTTCAAATGCTTCCCCTGATATTAAGCCATTCGAATAACAGTTATACCTGACCTATTTATTAACTTGTCCTGAAGTCACTGATTGCCTTTTCCTAAGGAAAGGTTTGCTGTGATATTTGAAGGGGATATTGGAGTCAGGCTTACAGTGAGGGTAGGAAGTTGGACAAAGTGTGCATCCTGTACGTAGACTTTACTCTAAACAAATACATTACTGGACTCTTCTCCACTGATGGTCTTTATCCACCCTGCTTCACTGATGTGTCTACCTACTTATATATTTGTCTATCCTCCATAACAGATGTTTAGACACTTCTATCCATTAGTAATCAATGTATGTACTGAAAATATCATTTTCATCTAGCTATTGTTATGGTGACTGCATTACTTGTTAAGATGTGTTATTTTAATTATAATTGTTTAGCAGTATAATTAAGTAGCATGAAAGTATAGCATCAATTGGCTATTGTTTAGGTTTGATAAAAGAATTTTTCCCATCTAATATAAGGGAAAGGATGCTCTCTCCAGAAGGAAAAGGCCAAGGCCTTTTTTTAATGGAACATTAGCAGCCTACAAAAGGATGCTTCTCCCTGGGCGAGATTAGCCTATGGAACCATTCGGGGTAGGTTCATACACACTTGAAAATGAACATGCCTTGCAAGGCCTGTGACCTGTAGTTTAATTAAGTCCCTGCTTCTCACCAGTCATTGTCGAGGAAAAGTCACAACTTTTCTGAGCTTTAGTGTGTTTCTCTGTAAAATGAAAGTATTTGACCAGGATAACTCTGAAGTCTCCTCTCACTCAAAATCCTCTGTGGGATTGTGAATTGTAAAGTCATACCCCCATTTATACACAGTATTATGCCATAGTTTGTATTTTAATAAAATTTAGCAATAATTTTGACGTCCATATATACTTAGTGAACTTGCGATCCTGCCTGCATTACGTTGTTGGTGTCTTTACATGGAAAATATGAGAATAAAATGAATTCTTAGAATTATAGACAACAGAGACTTTGAGGTAGAGTTCTTAAGGTAATACTTTTAAAATCAGAAGAACTAACGCCCTTTTCCCTCAAGTTCTTAGACATTTCAACACATTAGTGACAATAAAAATTTGACATAAATTCAGGTATAAAATGACCCCAAATAGATACACATTGAGGTACAATCAGAACAGAGCTCTTCAGAAAACCCTGAGAACACCAGCCAATCTAAATGTCAGAGAAACAGTTTCCCAAGAAATATTCAAGAGACATAAGAAAAATGAAATCACATCTGTTGAAAATGCACATTATCTTTATACTATTTTCTATACTATTTCCCACCAATACTACATAAGTGCTCCTTTTTCTCTGTATCCACACCAGCATCTTGTTTAATAAAGATAATTCTAACTGGGTGTTTTTAATATACATTTCCCCAACGATTAATGAGGGTGAGCAATTTTTCATGTTTATTGGTCATTTGTCTTTTTTTGAGAAGCTTTTGTTATGTCTTACGCCTACTTTTTAATAGGTCGTTTTTTCCTTGCTGATTTAAGTTATTTATAAATTCTGGATATTAGCCCCGTGTTGGATGCGTAGCTTACAAATATTTTCTCAGAGTACTAAAAGTAGACCTTACTATTTAATCTAGCAATACCACTTTGGGGTATTTACCCAAAGGAAAAGAAGACTTTTCATCAAAAAGACACCTACACTCAAAGCATAATTCACAATTGCAAAGATGTGGAATCAATGTAAGTGCACATCAGTTTATGAGTGGATTAATAAAATGTGTTATATGTATACATCTGAGTTCCACTCCAACATAAAAAAAAAAGGGAATTAATACCTTTTGCAACAATCTGGTTGGAACTGGAAACCATTATAAACTAAGTGAAATATTTAAAGAATGTAGAAACAAAGAGGCTGGGCATGGTGCCTCATACCTGTAATCTTAGCATTCTAGGAGGCAGAGGCCAGTGGATTGTTGAGCCCAGGAGTTGAGACCAGCCTGAGCAAGAGGGAGACCCCATCTCTAAAAATAGCTGGTCACTGTGGCAGGTGCCTGTAGTCCCTGATACTTAGAAGGCTTTGGTAAGAAAATCACTTGAACCCAAGAGTTTGAGGTTGCTATGAGCTGTGACACCACAGCACTCTACCAAGGGCATTAAAGTGAGACTCTGTCTTAAATAAATAAATAAATAAATAAATAAATAAATAAATAAAATAGAAACAAATACCACATATACTCACTACTAAATTACAACTGACTGAACACACCTGTGCACAGAGAAAAGTAAATCTCATTGGAAATCAGAGGGGGTGATCTCCCTCTGGGAAATCAAAGGGAGTGGGCAGAAACCTGCTTCATGGGAACAGTGAACACTATTCAGGTGATGGGCACACCTACGCTCAAGACTCAAGCAATACAAAAGTGATCTACGTAACCTAAAACGCTTAATATTTCGAAATTTAAAAAATGTTAAAATTAAAAAAATTGTGATAGTTTTGTGTTTTCAGCAATAAGCTCATGCCCCTGTGGACGTAACCTAAACCCCTAATATTTTGAAATTTTAAAAATGTTAAAATTAAAAAAATTGTGGTAGTTTTGTGTTTTCAGCAATAAGCTCATGCCCCTGTGGACACCGTTTTTAATTTTATGAAAATTGTATCTATCATATCTAACCAGGACAACTGGCAAAATTAAGTGCAGGTCATATGTTTTGGTGGTGGTGGTTGTGCTAAAGTAATTCTTGAAAGCAATACATTTTCTGGATTGGATGTATTTGTTTCTTTATATTAACACAGTACTTTCTGGCAATTATCTTTTTCTGCCCTAAATTTCTTATGTAAGTACCATACAAAGTTGTATTTTCTCCCCAAGTGTCTAATGAGTCTAGCTTTCTTAAATACTGCCTTTCTGGCTTCTTTAGTTTGCTGAATCACTGTGTATGCCTCTGAGAGACATGTCGTTATTTCCCAGGGGCTTCACTCCTGACAACAAATGATTACCTCCGTATTAGCAGCTTATGTGTTTCTGCTGTTTGGCTTCTTTTTAGATAAATCACAGTTGTTGCGGAAGAAGTGTACAGCTAAGCTCAGGAATAGGGAATTTCATGCTGGATGTGCTCAAAGGAATCAGTAGCAAGTACTCAACTAGGTTTTATCTTTAGACTTCATTTCAGATGTCAGAGGACAGAGGTGATAAAACCATCCTAGCATCTGCTTTTTTGAGCTGAGCTGTTGGATCCAGTTCCCTCAGGCTTGTGTATCATACACTAGATTGTGCTTTTGAAGCTGTTGGCACCAGAGCTGTCATATATTCCACAACCACAAGGAAGTTTTCCAAAGACCAATTGGAGCCATGTCAAGGACAGTATATGTAGGTTTCTAAAAGCAGTAAATTACTTAGAATTACTTACCTGGACAGTCAGAAGCCCATTGAAGAAACTTGGGGCTTCTGATCTGAGATCACTTTGGTTAATTGAGGTCCTATTCTATAAAGTGGCTGCACTTTCCTTGCTGGGTGAGAAAGCCTGGGAATGCTCTATGGAATAGTTTTAAATGCCATCATGCATCATTAATTAGAGCTGACAAAAGAAGCAATCAGTCAGAAAGAGAAAAGACGTAGAGGGATGCCTCAGCCCTGAAAGCAGGTGATTTTCATAAAGTAGAGGAGGGTAGCTAAGGCTGCAGAATCTGGAATAGTCCATGTTGCCTCAGTCAAGTGTGTCATTGTCAGGTTGAAGTTTCTGGTTAGGGGGTTTCCCTGACCTCCCATATCTGACGCAGTTTTGAAGTGAGGAATGTGAAAGAAACAGGCAGGTATACCATTTATCACAGATGTGGATGGCTTTTGGGCAGAGAAAATGCTGAAAGTATAGAGAAAATGCTGAAAGTATTGGCAGAGCTTTTAACTTTTAGATCAAGAGACTTACAAGTCCTGTAAATGTCACAGGAATAGAATCCTACATTGTTGTTTGTATGACATGTCAATCCTTTGGAAAGGGAATATACTCGTTCCCTGTAAACTGATTCTCTCAAGGTGCAGTGGAGTACTTTTCAGTTTGGGCTCTCAGCAATATATGCACTGTCACTCATTTTGAGGTACTATATTTTGGGATACTTTATATGTTGCTTTTTATTGCATATAAAAAACATCCTAGGCTCGGCGCCTGTGGCTCAACGGGCTAAGGTGCCAGCCACGTACACCTGAGCTGGCGGGTTCGAATCCAGCCCTGGCCCGTCAAACAACAATGATAGCTGCAACCAAAAAATGGCCGGGCATTGTGGCGGGCGCCTGTAGTCCCAGTGACTTGGGAGGCAGAGGCAGGAGACTCGCTTGAGCCCAGGAATTGGAGGTTGCTGTGAGCTGTGATGCCACAGCACTCTACCCAGGGCGACAGCTTGAGGCTCTGTCTCCAAAAACAAAAAAATCCTACCCATATTTTAAGTAGAATAAATGTCACTTCCATTAGGCCAATTTAATTCTGTAAGATATAAGTGATGCACAGCCACACACTCCTTATTTCTTTAGGTGTGAATAACATAAATAAGGCTCTTTACTTTCACTCGTTATTTATAGCTCCTAAACTTCCCAAGCCCAGTTCTTTAATCTTCACATGGCAAAACTTCAGTGAAATGATTGGAAGCGTCCTGTAGCTCCGGCTAAGGTTAGCTTTCTTCTACCATCCCCTTAGACTACCCATGGCTATACAGTAGATATTTTTACTTAAATTTACTATTTTCTGCTTCTCTCATCTACTCATCCAAAGCAATATTGCAAGTTTATAAGGAAAAATAACCTTCTGCTTTCATCTCCTTGCTCCCAAGGGCCAGTCTTCCTCTCCATGTATTCTTGCTGAATTTTTGCAGTGCTGCTGTTATAAAATAAAGCCATTGTAGATCATGTCATATCCAGCTGGCTTTTGTCTCTTTCTTACTCTAGATTGTGGGCTCTTTGGGGACACAAAAGAGATCAACTTATTTATCACAGATGCTAACAGTGTAGCAGGTATATTATAGGACCCTCCCTATGAAATATTAAATCGCATCTTCCTTTAAGGAGAAGGATGGGACAAATTACAAAATTATGGAGAACCTGGGCTGCTAGCAAATCTCATTTTCTTAAGTTCTTTTTATGGCACTATGAGATAATTAAAGAATCTATTTTCCCCAGTAGAAGGACAGGAAGGGAGAGAGCACACTTCCATTTCCCAGCAGTTTCTACCCTTACTTATAGGATGTCAATTCAGAAATTTGGTGCACAGAACATCATAACTTGCCTAAAAAATTTTCATATATGAGAAATAATAACAGCTGACATTTTTTGTTCATGCTTCATGCTAAATATTGTTTTTTTTGAGACAGAACCTCAAGCTGTCACCCTGGAGAGAGTGTCTTGGCATCACAGCTCACAGCAACCTCCAATTCCTGGGCTCAAGCGAGTCTCTTGCCTCTGCCTAAGTAGCTGGGACTACAGGCGCCCGCCACAACGCCAGGCCATTTTTTGTTGTTGTTGTAGCCACCATTGTTGTTTGACGGGCCCGGACTGGATTCGAACCCACCAGCTCAGGTGTACGTGGCTGGCACCTTAGCCCATTGAGCCACAGGCACCGAGCCCATGCTAGACATTGTTGAAGGTACTTTCCATCCTTACCTCTTTTGGTCCTTACAGTAACCCTACAAGAAGATTGTATATTCTTACATGTGAGCTAGAGACAGATTAACTTACGGAACCCATGATGGAGCCCATTTCTGATTCGGGTCACATCCTCTCTGCTCTACTGTACTGCCACCCACAGCATCACACTCACTCGCTCACAGACTCAAATTTGAGTTCTAGCAGGAGACACAAGACTAGGAAAGTGAGAACCCAAGATTAGAAGAACATGAAGGAAGGGCTCTCCCCTTTAGTTAAAAACAAAAAAACAGAACCTAAAACCTTTCAGGAGATCTTCTAGAAGGAAAGCATACGCCTTAACTTTTTCCTCCCTGTTCCATCTTCCCTGGCTTCTGGAGAAACTGATGATCTGTTTAACCTGGGACTTAAGGATGATGGAGGGAAATCTGCTTTTTTGGTTCCATTTATATAGCAAAGACCACTGGAACTTCCTGAAAACAAAGGGAGAACTAAAGAAATATAAACACAATTTTACAATATATTAGCAATCTAGTTTATAAATCCTAGGCTTCTGTTCTGACTTTAGCTTCTGCTGCCTTTTTTCCTACCCGTTTTCTTTAATATCCATATATCAGCTCTGTGTCCGTAATGTTCTCCATGAGGGGACAACATTTATTGACTTAGTATAGACACAGTGTTTGTTACACATAGGAATTTTGAGGCCCTTTGTAATTGCTATACTCATTATTTCTACCCCTCTTTGATATATCCCTCTTTGATATCCACAGTTTAGCTCTAATTTAGTGCATGTTTACCTTCTTCCTGTGTAGAGGGGGTTCTGTACCATTGCTGTCTACTCAGAAGCCCCTTCTCAGTGTTTCTGGCCAAGGTAAAGATTCTGGTCTTATAGGTCCAACTTTTTAAGAGATATGCCTTTAGGCTAGATAAATAGAAAAGTCCTGACCATAGTTGATAGTTGAAGACCCAGGCAGGCAAAGAAGCTCCTGGGCCAGCCTCAAGGGGGAGAGACACAGGAGAAGAATCCTTTTCAGTGATAGAGGGGAGACCTGTGGTAGGAAGCAAAGATTCCAGTTGGAGATTGGGATTTGGAGGTCAGATGCCAGTCTCTGAGTAGACTTTCTTAGCAGAAAGTAGGTAAACGAAGAATTAAACAAAGACTAGCAGCCAAGACTGAGTCAACCTCACCTACTGTGTATATTGTAAGCAGACGTGTCGAATATACTAACAGTAGAGTATAAATGTCTAAACACAACAATCGAATAAGTGAGGTGAACGATATGTTGACCAGTTTGATGTGACCATTCTAGATTGTATATAGAGTCAGCACATTGTACCCCATAAATGCAATAATGTATAGTTATGATCTAATAAAGAAAAAAATGGTTAAAACAGTAATAAATAAATAAATCCCCACCCCCCCCCAATTTATTACTATTGTAACACATGCCTTTGTCCAATCAAACTTCATAACTACTTACTTCTCCATAAAATTTTGGCATGAAAATACGCAGGTTTTCCTGTTTCTTTGGGTGATTTTTTCTAAAGTCTCCTGTGCCAATACAATAAATTTGTATTAAAAAAAAGACTGAGTTGATGCTGGCTGATGAAGGTAGGGAACAGTGCCACCATGCCTGCTATGGGGCCATCCTACTGATGGTCACGGTGCCCAGCTGTAGGAAATTAGAAGGATACATGGGAAGGAGGCAGACATGCAAGCAGAATTAGTGTCCCGCTGCAATCTCGCTCACTAGTTCAGGAAGGGAAGTGATGTTCAGAGGCAATAGGCAGATAGGGCAGTGCTGGAAAAGGTATAGGAGGTAGGTAGTTTGAAAAAACATCCATCTCTGTTATAATTGAATTTTCTTACTGGTGGGGGGGAGACAGTCTAATCATTTTTTATGATACAAATTATAGAGGCTAATCCTTCATGAGATCTTTTTGGCTAGTGATAAGAAATACAGTGATTCACTCTGTGAAATGATGGAATCAGAACGTCTTAGAATAGGTGAGCTATTTTTATGTTTATTCAAAGAGAGTGCTGGTGACTTGACTCCTACCTGGACCTTTGGCCAGCTCTCACATTTTCCTTCCTTGCTTAGATGCAGGATAAGAATGTGCTCTCAGAAGGAAGACCTGGCAGGTCCTCCACTCATCAGGAGGGCAGTTGGTTCAGCATTTTGATATGGATCTCCAAATTAGATTGCACCTATAACATTTTTTAAAAACAAAGACCTATGCACACTTGGCCTTTTCTGCCTGGGCTGCTCATAAAATAGATTCAGGTCCTTTAGTGAGAAAGGACTTGGTTGAACAGATTGAGGAGAAAGCTGTTTAATAGTCTCATTGCAGATACTCTTTCCTGTGTCATCATCACATCTCCCAAGAGGAAGTTAAACTGGAAGAAAGACTGACACTATTAAAACCGAAGAAGGATTTATTCTGGGACCGGTAGCCAAGACTGAGTTGACATTGCCTGACATGGGCCAGTGTTGCCAAGGCCTGGTACGGGGTCAGCCTGTGGACAACATCCCAGTGCCTCAAATGTAGGGAACTAGAAGGATACAGGCGGAGACAGGAACAATTAAAATTATAGTCAGTTGACTATTTTACTACAGTCAATGTAATTCTTGAGTGTGATTTGGGCAAATGACTTACAAAGTAAAGAAACATTTTAAACTATATTTAAATAGTGAATATGTTATAGTTTTTAAGTGATAAGTTACTAACTTTAAAAACTATAATGAAATACACAATGTTAGCACATGGAAGACCCTGCTGCATTGTTTTTTTGTTTGTTTGTTTTTTTAACTTACTTGCATTATTGTATGAATACTTTGAATATTTTTTCATCTATATTTAATTGAAGAGTATGTTGACATAGCAGGGCAAAAAATTAAGAACTATTATTCTTTGAAACTGTTTGTCTGTACTTGAAATTTTTCAGTGCTCTGCAACCAAAAAGAAAATATAGACATAATTTGAGAGCTGACACAAGCATTATCTATAATCCTCAGTTTGGAATTTTGGATTGGATCAAAGTAACCTTATTATTTTCATTAACTTTATAGTGAGTCAATTTGGCTGTAAAAATGGATTTTGTAAAATATTTTTAACAATTAAAAACTTTTTTTCTGTTTTGTGTATTGGGGTTTCTTTTTTATAATTTTGCTTGAAATTGGTTATGCTTCTTTTAAAGCATTTACCAGCAACCATTCCCCCAAAACCAAATATTTGAGGCATATCACGCCAAAGAATCATACTTATTGCAACATGTTATATTACAGAAATGTAATTTTTATAAGACTGTACAACTTTTTCCCTACTTAAGAATGTGGTCTTATTTTTCCTCCTATTCAGTTTGTTTTAAGTGATTAAAAAATTGAGAACTTAGTTTTCATGCTTTATAAGGTTTTACTATCTTAAATACAGATTCTTTTGTGGCTGAATTTTTTTAGATAATTATTCATTCTATTAGTGCTTCACCAAAAAGCTTATTTGCGAACTCTAACAACTTCAAATGGGGACAGAGATTATTTTACCTTTGAATTTCAGGTAGAGTCAAATTGAACAGAAGAACCCTTTTGTGTATCTAATAAAAACATTATCCCAGGATGTCCTACTTCAGACAGAGCCAAAGGGTGACCTATTTTCGTCCTGGTGCTTTGAATGGGGTTTCTCTTTGGCAGGAGGCATCCTGTACACCCATCGCCCGATTGTAGAAGAAGTGCTCTTCCTGTCCTTATCAACATTGGGGTTCCAATTTCACAGGGCTCTAAAGCCTCCTGGAGACACAGGAGAGGTGAGGTTGGCTTTAACAGAAGCTGAAGGGAAGAGCCCAAGGGCAATCTGTGCACAGGCAGAGGAGAGCAGCATCACTCCGGATTGCACTTGGCTTCCACTGACTTGCTGTGCATTGTGCTTTTTCCCCCTCTCATTTCCCAGTGTGTATTAATGTCAGAAACAACTGACAGTGATGTTATCATAAGCTTCTGTCCTTGAGAGGTGCCTACTCCGAGTCAACCTGACAGTTCAGGAGCTCTGATCCCACTGCTGTTATGATCTCGAAGTTGAACAGAAATACAAAGGAAGCATCCAGTTCCTTGTGAATTTAAATCCATGCTTTCGAAAAAGAAGGGAAGAAAATACTAGAAGGTTTTAAAAAGACTTACTTTGCATAGAAAAACAAAATTTGCCAGCCGTGAGACTCCTGGTTGGACTTAAAATGATAAGAAATTTATAAACCAGGCATATTCAGTCTGTCTGTAAACTTATATTTAATTTGCTTTCGGTGTCTGGTTATCAATAGGTCACCAATCTTTCATAAGTCAGTAGTAATGGGAATATCTAAAATTATTACAAATATTTGGGCATAAAATTTGAAAAAAATGATGTTGCTACTAATTCAGAAACTATAACAATCAAGGGAACTTTTATGTATATAATATATATGTATGTACATGATACACAACCATTATGGATATACACACACATATATTTATTTTGTTTTGGTCTACTATCAAAGTCCATCTTCAGTCCAAGTGCAGGAGAAAACAAGGAAAAATGTGAACTCAGTATTAACTTCTCAGACATTTATTCAGCCATTTGTTCTTGTATATCTTCTAGGTCTGACGTGAAGCCCAAGTTATTTCTTTGAAGTCGCTGAGACAGGGGTCCTCAAACTATGGCCTGCAGGCCACATGCGTTGGTGTGAATTGTATTTGTTCCCGTTTTGATTTTACTTCAAAATAAGATATGTGCAGTGTGCATAGGAATTTCTTCATAGTTTTTTTTTAAAACTGTAATCCGGCCTTCGAACGGTCTAAGGGACAGTGAATTGGCCCCCTGTTTAAAAAGTTTGAGGACACCTGCTCTAAGACATGGAGAATTTGGTAACCACACACACACACACACACACACACACACGAATTCAAGAACTATTTCAATTGTCTTTGAGAACAGAACACACAAAGACTAGGGAAATGGCTAGAAAATGTATTTACATTTAACAAAGAAGTGTTAGCTTATAGGAGTTGGAATAGATTTTGGAAGTAGGTCATGGGATTATTCTTCTCCAGAAAGCATCTGTGCAATGGTGGAAGCAGGGGAGATGCCCTCATGTGCCCACCGTTTGCCAGGATTGTGCACTTCCACACTCATAACCACTTTGCGGGGGCATATTGTTACTGACGCTTCACGTGTAAGTGGGCTCCAGGGTTAAGCAGCTTAGGTTTTCATAGCTAGTCAATGTTGGGACCAAGTTTCCGATTTAAGTCTTTCTGTTTCTAAAGACCGTGCTCTTTCTGCTTCATTGTACAACTTGCCCTGGAGATAATTTTCACAAGTTGTGTTTGCTTTAAACACCAAAGTGGACTTGTAGAACTTCCTTGAGCCCCTGCTGCTATGTGAAACAGACATGTCACTGATGTGGTCAGCAGTGCCCTGGGTACTCCAGGAAACACACAAGAATGATCTGTGTCCAGTGTAAGTGATGGCATCCTTCTTCCAAAAGTTTGAACACCTCAACGCCTTAGACCGAGTTTATGTGAACTTTCCAGTAGCCCCTGAACAAATAGCCCTTCCCAACAAAACTAGTGAAAGGAGACAATATATGGGAAGCAAAAGACACCCACATCTCCAGTTAGCCCGCCTACAATGTAACCCAAAGGTTTAACCTTTGAAAATCTCATTTGAAAAATATAAAACCTCACATAATTAGACTGGCTTGAAGTTCCAGGTGTCTCTATGAGGGTTAGAAGACCTTAAGAGGAGATGATTCTCTTTGTGGAGCACATTTGACATTCCTCCCTCTGCTGATGTTAAGCAGATTCATTACTGGGACTCCTCCTCTCTGAAGTCTTTCAAGGCATTGCAGGCACAAAGGAATGGTTCCCTAGGATCTTTTGAGTTCACTGTAGATCATTCATCAAAAATACTACAAGAGTGTAATGGATGACTTTTCAGTGATGTTTTCTCTTAAAAGATCCATCAGACAACACTGGCTGGGACTTCAGCGGTAGCTTCATTCTTTCAGGGTAGCTCTGTCATTCCGGCCACCCCCTCCTCTTCCAGCTTTGGGTGGCAAGAATTGTTGGTGCCTCTGTGAGAATGTAGGTGTCTATAGGTGGGCCTGATCCAGGACAGAGGAGAGCCAGCACCTCAAGTCATTTCTGATGTTCCTCAAAAATCTGTTTGGAGGAAATAATCACTGTTGCCCTTGATAATGAGCAGCCACGCTTGTGTTCTGCCAGAGTTTCATCCCAAAGGAAAGCACTGGTTGCCATGAGGACAGCACAGTAGCAGAACCCTGGGTGCTGAGGGCAATGTAGCTCAGGTGTTTACACTAAATTCAACAAAGGCTCAGCCCCAGCAGCCTGAAGCTCGTGCCTGGCAGAAGGGTGGCTGAAAGCGTCCCAGAGCTAATGGATCCACTCTGCCCCTTTGTACTGTGTGTACCACTGGGGACTGGATGTCACCTCTTGTACTTCAGGATTATAAGAATGCCTATATATTTAAAGATAAAGATTTCCTGCAATGAATTTGCAAGAACATGTTATTTCATTTTCCTGCCCCCAGCAGGCCAAGTACTTTAGAGCCTATGGAGCAAGAAACAATGCCTGACCCCCCAGTACTGGTGACAACCCACTCTGCTTTTAGAAGTCACCTTGCTAGGGGTCCTCCTATGTATATTCAGTGTCCTGGAAGATGGTACAAACCCTTGGGATACACTTGTCAAATCCTTCAGTGATGGCACAAATCACTCAGTTCCTCAAGTGACTTTTCTCTCTCCAGGAAGGCTCACGGGTGTCTCCACGTACACCAGCAGAGTGTGAGCTGTGAGAACAAATAGCCCAGAGACAACCACACTCGGAGCTGCCCAAAGGCCTGATGCTACTGTAACACCAGCTGACCTTGCCCGGAGACCAGCATGTTGCCCTGGCCTGGGTGTTTGTTTACACACATTGATGAGTGCAGGCAATTAGGGATGTTAAGGACAAGTTAGTGACAAGAATGATGCTGTGTTTTGGGTGGGAGGTGAAGCTTGCATTTTGCTTCTCCCTATATGAGTTGATTGCTTTTCCTGGGTCCCTGTGTGTTCTTTGAAAGGCAAGGCCGTGTGAAATAAGAGACTGAGCCCTAGACCAGCTCCCATGAAGGCTCGAGTTCCAGTTCCAGCCTCACCGAGTTCTAGACCTTGGTTTTGAACAAGTAACTTTACCCCTGAAGCCTGAATTGAATGTTCATCTCTCTTTAGAGGTTGTATGAGTTTCCTAGGGCTGCCATAGCAAATTATCTCAAACTGGATGGCTTAAACATCAAAATGTATTCCCTCTCAGTTCTGAAGGCTAGAAGTCTAAAGGGAGTCTGCAGGGCTGGCTCTGGTGGAGGCTCTGCGGGAGGATTTGGTGGTTAGCCATTCTTGGTGCCCCTCGGCGTGTAGCTGCCTCCCCCCAGTCTCTGCCTCCATCTTTCTCACTTGGCCATTTTCTCTGTGAGTCTCTGTGCATCTACTTCTCTGTCTCATGTAAGGACATTCCTCATTGGATTCAGAGCCCACCCTAATCCAGGATAATCTTTCTCAAGATCCTCACCTTCATCACATCCACAAAGTATTGACTTCCTTCCAAAAAGTCACATGCTGAGGTTCTGAGTGGACACACTTATAGGGCTGGTATTTACCCCACTGCAGCAGTGGTGATGTGTACTCTGCCTACTGTATAGTTCTGTGTTAGGAAAAAGGAGGATAATGTGTTTGTGAAATGTTAAGTGGTACATTTTCGTTCTTATTGCTCTCCAACTCAAAGCCCTTTTTAAATTCCTGGTTTTATAGAGAAGGGCTCTCTCTCACTCCTACATCCCATTTTTGTGATGATCTAACTCCAAGCCATCTTTCTGGATTCACTTCCTATTGCCTTCCCTAAGGTATCTCATCTAGCATCCCGAAGAGATCACTTACTGCTCTGAGTCATCATGCATTTTCATCCCTCCTAATTTTATTCCACTAACTCTTCCACCTTACTCTAAGTTCTCTTTCCTCTCCTACTTATCTTTCCAGCCTGGGCTGATAGCCCACTTCTTTGGCTAACTATGCTTCTTCCTATATGCTGAAAATTTTCCAGGGGTATGCTAAAGCCAGCTCACGCTATATAGGAGGAGCTGATTGCTGATTGTTATAGTCAGTAACACCTTTGGCAGCTTGAAATCAGCCATGGTGGAGTATTAGCATCCTGGAGATTGGCAAACACCACAAATCAGAGCTTGCACATTTTTTCTCTTACTCACTCCTCTCTCCCATCACCTGACCCATAGAAGGTGCTCAATAAAAGGAGTAGGAGAGAGGAATAGAGAGGGAATAATGACTCCCACCTTTACTGAGCCTTCTCTCTGTGCCAGCAACTCTGCTTGGGGGCTCATTTTATAAAGGTAATGGAGGCTTAGTAAGGTGAATAGTTTGCCTCAAATCACACAGCAGATATGTGAACCCTGGAAGTCTGACTCTGTAACCTAAACTTGTAAGCAGTATTTAAAATTTTTTCTTGGCTCAGAGCCTGTGGCTCAACAGGGTAAGGTGCCAGCCATGTACACCTGAGCTGGTGGGTTCGAATCCAGCCTGGCCCACCAAACAACAATGACGGCTGGAACCAAAAAATGGCTGGGCATTGTGTCAAGTGCCTCTAGTCCCAGCTACTTGGGAGGAAGAGGCAGGAGACTCGCTTGAGCCCAGGAATTGGAGGTTGCTATGAGCTGTGATGCCACACCACTCTATCCAGGGTGACAGCTTGAGGCTCTTTCTCAAAAAAAATAAAATAAAATTTTTTCTTAAATAAGATGAAATTTCCTATCTCAGGCCTCTGCCATCAGCTGCACATGGCTACTGAGCCCTTGACATGCAGGTAAGCTGAACTGAGATGCAGCTAATGCAAAACGCACACCAAATTTCTTTCTTTCTTTCTTTCTTTCTTTCTTTTTTTAAGAGAGAGTCTCACTGTGTCTCCCTTGGTAGAGTGCTGTCGTGTCACAGCTCACAGCAACCTTCACCTCTTGGTCTTAGGCGATTCTCCTGCCTCAGCCTCATGAGTAGCTTGGGAGTATAGGTGCCCACTACAATGCCCAGCTATTTTTTTTGTTGTTGCAGTAGGGCCGGGGCCAGGTTCCAACCCACCACCTTCGGTATGTGGGGCCAGCGCCCTACTCGCTGAGCCATAGGCGCCGCCCACTTACCAAATTTCAAAACCATGGTTTAAAAAAAATGAATGTTTAAACATTGAAATGTTGAAATAATAATAATAGTTATATCAGGCTAAGTAAAATCTATTAATAAAAGTTTTCTTTTTATTTTAAAAAATGTAGCTGTTAGAAACTTTGAGTTACACATGTGGCTGGCATTCTATTTCTATAGAATGACAGACTACTGTTTTCTAGTAGAAACTCAACTCTAGACATCCTGCTACTTACTCTGCTAGCATTTATATATCCGGGGAGAGCTGCTCTTACCTCAGTGTAGGGCCAAGCCATGACCACTCAGAGACTCTTCAATATATACCTAACTTCCACTGAAATTTGCCTTTTGGTCCTTTTTCGTGACTCTTTGAGACTGAGCATTTGTTATAAAGGGAAAAGTCAGTGCCACAGTCAAATTGGCATCTTGTGAAAAGGTTGGGCATCCAGGGGGTCATGGGACAAGGTTGAAGCCATAGGCTAAAATTTTATTTCCGAATTGTCTATGAAGATCAGTTATAATAAATCTTGTGTCTGCTCAGTTGGAGGGGAGCCACTGCTCAAAGGAAGGTATTTCAGAGGAATTAGTAATCAATTCCTCTCTTCCTTTAGGACAGGAAGCTGCTTCCTGTAAACACAAAATAAGTCATGCTGGAATCCTGCAGTTCTCCCCACTCTGGGGCTGGGGTCACAGGAATGGGGAGTCACTTCCAAACCAATGAACGGGGAGAACGTACCAAGGGGGTAACTGAGACTCAGCCAGTCTCTCCTGCCAGACTATCACAGGAGGAAAGTCATAGAAGGAGGAAGATGTATTATTTGTGTAAATAGGTCAACTGGTTTTGGAAAACAAAAAATGGAACACCAGTAAATGTCAGTAAATGAATCCACCGGCCTCCCTGCTTTTCTGTTTCTGTGCTTGGGAAGTCCTCATGCTGGAGTCTGAGTCAGAGGGAAAGACAGGGTGCGAGAGCCCTGATTTTCCTGACTTTCTAATGAAGAAATTCTGAAAATGCTATGATGACATTTTATGTTTCTCCAGAGTGCTGTAGTTTCACATAATTATTTTGGTTTTTCTCCAGTGCTCTAAGCCCGATTGTCAACCCCCAGAAATATCATGAATCTCCCCAAATTTGCAGCCGTAGAATATAGACATTAGTGCCCATGCTGTGGTCTTTCTGGCTGGTTCTGATTGCACTTGTAGAAGCTGCAAGAGGCCTTTCCTGCCATTTCATCTGTATATTCCCAAGTATATGGAACTGATTTCTGTCTAACCCACTGTTGAGGATGAGTTGTAAATGCCAGGGGGGATTTCCTCTGGCAGGGAAACGTATCTGCTCCTCCTTCATTGATAGAGCACAGTGCTAATTTTAGGGTCTCTCCAAAAATTAATGCCATTTCTCTAACACAGAAAAAAATTATAGCATTTTAAATATGAAAAAGATTTTTTAAATTATCTAGCATGACAATCATAAGAGGAACTTTACCTAACAAATGTAATCTGTGTAACCTAGTTCTCTGTACCCTCAATGAATCCCCAACAATAAAAATAAAATCAGTGTAACCTAGTTCTCTGTACCCTCAATGAATCCCCGACAATAAAAATCCCCCAAATTTTGAATAAGTGACACGGGTCAAAAGGTCAAGGTCGTTCAAGCAGGTTCATACATCTGGGTCTGCCAACTGCTAGCTCAGCCCCCTCTTCGACACACTTAGGCTGTCACGTTTCACTGAACAACTTCGGGGTCCCTCATTTCATTCACAGGAATAAGGAGGATGGCAAGAGCCTCATTTTATATGAAGGTCAGGAATAAGTGGCTGTCATTTTTTGGCATTAAGTAGGAAAATCTGTGCAGGATGTGTTTTGCCCAGGGAACACCTTATCTGACAATGACTCTGGAATTCCCTGTTTCATTTTTCTCATATTCAGGTATCATCTTTTTCAGTTAATGTTGAAGACAAGAACTGAGATGTTTTCCAGCAGAGTAGCATAGACTCCCTTCTTTTTGTTAACCTGAGGTGGGGGAATGAACTTTAGTGTCCTTCATAAGGCATGTTTCAGGGGAAGGATTATCCTATCTAGCAGCCATAGAAAAGCTACTATTTTTACCCTTCTTGAGCCATCGCCATCCTCTCGTGACTCTCAGGGGTGAGACAGTGACACTTCACTCTCTGTGTACCCTAACACCCCTTGTGTGTTTGGACTCTGACATTTTTAAGGTGCTTTAAAATGAAATGCCACATTTTCTTCTGCATTTCTTTTCCCCCTGTCTGGGGGGAAGCTCTGTCTCTGACCACACGAGACTTTCCTTTCCTTCAAGTGGCAGAAAATATGCACAGCTGCCTGTGATGTGGCCAAGTGGCCTTTGGCAGGGCAGTTAGCACCCAGAGAGTGCCCGGTCTCTCTCTCCACTGGTATTTCATGTCCCTTGTGGGATTTGTTTCCTGTTACCTTTGCTAACCCGTGAAAGGCTTTATTTTAAGCAGACACTTCCTGCTTCCGCAGCACCCCTCATACGCAAGATCTAGAGCAATGCGAGGATCAGAGGGAATGAATAAATGGCGAAGTAAGTTCATCTTAGGTGGCACTTTACCTTCAGGGATGTCTTGGGTGCCATTTTATGGTTTTTGTAAAAGGTCTTTTCCTTGGTTATGGTAGTTTGGGATAAGACTAATTTAATACAAAAATGCCTTGTGATATCCCGGCCCTTTTCCTGTAGATAAGCCTTCAAATGAACTTTTTGTGAAGTTGGAGCTGCTTTGAAAATAACCTTGGCTTTACTATTTGAAAAAAAAAAAATGATGCTTAATACTGTTGTTTTTTTTTTTTAATCTACCTTTATCTGTATGGAAGAGCTCAAAAGAACAAAGGAGCAAGAGAGAGAAAAGTAAAACAGAATTTTGTTTTGATAAACCTCTGTCACTGAATGTCTTTCTGAACACAAGTCACCAGAAAGTCTGTGAACCTTTAATTCATTTGTAAAATGGGAATTCATATTAATTCATGCTAATTGTGGGAATTAAGAAATGAAGAGAATGAGAGAACTCCCTAAGATGATCAGGTGCAACCCGAAATTAGTGCTAATGACCCCCTAGTCTGGCTGCCTAGGATTTGGAGATGACTAAGTTCCCTAGGCATAATGGAGCACTCTCCGAGAAAGAGATGGGATTCTGAAACCCAGGTGGTGAGGGCATTCCGGTCAGATGGAGGAGGTATTTGCTTCCTGAGAATGTTTTCCTTCGCTACAGGCAAGAAAAATTGCTCTTTAAAAATATACCTCTCTAAGGGTTAGAAGCACTAAATGCTCCGTGGTTTAAAATTCCAAATGGCCAGCCATTGTCAAAAGTACCCAGATATCAAAGCGGGAAAGCACCAGGTTTGCTGTGCTTTCAAGACAGATATTTATAGCAGGTCACAAATTGCCTTCTGCTTCCCCTTCCCCTCATTCCTCTGCACAAACAGCTTGTAATTTTAAGAGCAGCACTAATGGAGAGAAACGTTGATGGTGAATGTCAGCAGTTGCATTGGGCAGGTGGGAAGCACACTGGATTTGGGTATTTGCAGCTTCTCTTCACATAACAAGATGACAGAAGCGAGCCTCTGTCTACGTTCAGTGTCTGTGTCATTGTCATTGATTGATATGTTGGTGACAGGCCTGGGAAACCAGATATAACCCTTCACCAACCCCTTCAAAAATGTCCCGGATAACTTGACTGGGCCCAAAAGCCTGGGAACAATTCTGATTGAGTTATTCAGGAATTCCTGTTTCAAGCTGTGATTGCAGTTGTTCAGGGAATTTTGTTGGCTCTTAATGTGCAAAACCCCCCTTCATAGAGAGATTTGTACTAATATGAATAATCTTTACATCTGAATTTCTATTCCCATTTTTTAGTAAGATACAGGGTAAAGGGGACAAATAAAATCGGTCTAATTCTGGCTCCTGATTTCTTTTTAAACCATTATCATTAGCTTATTATTTGTTGTGATCCAAGGATATGCCACTACGTTTTATCTTTTTCTTAAACACAGTTTTAAATGATTTTTTTTAATGATTTAGACCATTGCATTAATTGTTTCTGCAGAATTGCTCCAAAATCATTTACTGAAGGGTAAAACTGACTCTCAGAACACTGATGACTTCCTCTTATATTTTACTTTCAAAGCGGTATAATTTTGATGTCAGCAGTTCATTTTTAAAACATTTTTTTATTTTAGCAAAAAAAAAAGAAAAAGAAAAAGAAAAAAATTGAATATCATCAGAGATTTAATTACCAGCATCAAAATTATGTTGGATTCAATTGGAGTAGCTACGAAGTGATAACCAAAAACAATACAAAAAAGTCCTTCAGGCATTGTGCAGATATCCACAACTCTTATGACATATTCACATTTCAAAACTGTATGTTAAATGAAGGACACTAAAGGAAAAAATAAGAATGTTTCTCTTAGCAATTTAAAAAGCTTGCTTAAAAAGAACAAAGAACAACCACTCCCCCTAGTGACAAATTATAAGTCAGCAACAAAATGAAATTTGGTTTAAATTCCAAACACCATAGAGGTGGAAAGCCCTGTATTTAAGCTGAAACAATTTAGCTGAATCAGTAGATTAAAATGTGGAAAAGTGGGTGAATAAAGAACACTGACTTTGTGTTTTTAAGTGTCAATGAATAACCACTTTTTGTCCAGTGTTAATGGTCTTCAGTTTGTCAACATTTTTTTTTCTTTTTCTTTCTTTCTTTTTTTTTTTTTTTTTTTTGAGGGAGCATTATGTCATGTGAATGGGTTCAAATGTACAATCTTGGACTTTGATCTGGAGTTGTTTTTTTTTTCTTCACATTACTTCAGTAATATTTTTGGTATTTAGTTAGATTTAAATATTTTCGTTCTGTTACTATAGTCACTTTTCAGAATTTCAGTGTTACTGTTGCACAATAAATGGATATTTATTGGATATAGTTTAGAAGCAGAAAAAAAATGGATATAGGTTAGAAGCAGAAAAAATAAAGAAGCCAAAAGGAGAAGACTTATAAACCCACAACCTAGAAGTACCAATATTAATGTTTGAGGTCTACTTAATATGTTTTTCACATTTTTTTTTGTAGAGACAGAGCCTTACTTTATCACCCTCTGTAGAGTGCCGTAGCATCACAGCTCATAGCAACCTCCAACTCCTGGGCTTAGGTGATTCTCTTGCCTCAGCCTCCCGAGTAGCTGGGACTATAGGTGCCTGACACAATGCCCAGCTACGTTTTCACATTTAAGTAAAAAAAAAAGTGACATTCTCATGGTAAAAAACAATAACAACAACAACAAAAAACGAAGTATAAGCATGATTGAGATGGCCCCCTATTTAACTGAAATGAGTGCAAGGGCTGCAGATACATCAGTAAAATGTGAGGTTGAGTGCCTTTGATATCTGTTCATCTGGGATCAGCTGCAGCTGCCATCTTGCCTGACTCCTGCCAGAGGTAGATAAAAGTATGAAGGAAGCAGCCTCACTATCAAACAGAGCTTTGAGGAGAAAGGGGCAGCTTGAGTCGATCAGAGCTTCTGTGATCTTATACTCAGCCAAGAAGGATGTGGGGGTACTCTCCTTGAAACGACAAAATAGTTTATTTTAGTGTCGTCTTCAAGGACAGTATGCCCCAGAAAAGACTTTACTTTTCAAGTGAATCAGAATAAAGGTTATGGTGGGGATTCTGAAATCTAGGAGCTTAGGTTGGGAATAAGCCCTGAGGATGCGATCAGGTCCTTTTGGAGACTGGTGGGGGGTTGCGTGTGTTTTGTGTGTGGTGTCGTGCATAATCTTTGTTCACTCCCGCCATCCCCTCAGATGCAGGCCAGAAAACAAAGCTCAGCTTCTCACCCAGGCCCTGAGACAGCAGCGATCCGTCCTCAGTCCCACCCACTCCTCACCCTGCTCCAGCTCACAGGCTGGTTTTATTCTAACAGGTGTGCTCTATGTTTTCCCACCTTCATGCTTTTCCTCCACTTATAGCCTCTGCTTAGAATAACCCTCCCAGGTCCTCACCTGTGGTACCCAGGTACTGGTTTAGCCACAATGCCTGGTAAAAGCAGATGCAATAATACCTTTGAAGCGAACAATCTACTTAAAGAATTGTTAGACATCGTTTAAGGCCCAGTTCAAAAACCTCCTCAAGAATGGAAGAAAAAGTATCCAATGTACTCAGCCCTACTATGAAACTAATTTATAGCTTTCACATGAAGGCTACAACCCAATTATAGCACAAGAATATGGGGAAAGAGGCAAGGGAGAGGAGAGGGGAGGTGGGTGAAGAGAGGGTAAATGGTGGGATCTCACTTATGGTGCATCTTAGAAGGGTACAGGTGAAACCTACTAAATGCAGAATACAAATGTTTTCATACAATAAATGAGAAAAATCCCATGAAGGTTATGTCAAACAGTCAGATAAAAATATTTCAGATTGTATATGAAGCCAGCACATTGTACCCCATGATTGCACTAATGTACACAGCTATGATTTAATTTAAAAGAAAAACAAAAACTTCCTCCTGCAGAAAGCCTTTGCTGAAACTTTAAGCGATCATAAAATGTTTATACTGTGATCAGTAGAGAATAGCTTTGTGTGTACCTAACTGTATACTTTGCATTTATTTATTGTCACCTTTTTTCTTTTTTTCGAGACAGGCACACTTGGTTGCCCTAGGTACAGTGACAGGGTCTCACCTCAAACTCTTGGGCTCAAGGGATGCTCTTGCCTCAGCCTCCTGAGTAGCTGGGATTACAGGCACCTGCCACAACGCCTGGCTAATTTTTTTTATAATTTTAGTAGAGATGGGGGTCTCACTCTTCAGGCTGGACTTAAACTTCTGAGCTCAAGCACCACTCACCTCAGATGTCCAGAGTGTTATGATTATAAGCATGAGCCCAGCCTATTCTCACATTTCATCCTTGGGAGTTAATATTGTATTCCAAATTTAAGAAGAGTCTGAGGTTTGAGAGTGTTAACAATAATTTTTCCTAAGACAAAGAGCTAGTAAATTGAACTGAAATTCCCAATGTGGGTGAGTTTAATTCCACATGTTTTGTTCCCATCGCAGTATGCTGTGGACACATACTTACCTTTTCTATCAGCCTGCACCCCTAATAACAGGGACACAAAACTATCTGTGTCCTGTGTCCCGAGCCTGGTAAGGTTGGTACTAGTAATACTATAGCTATAGAAAGCAGATGCTCTAGCTGCCTGGGTTTGAACTTTGCCTTCATTACTGAAGGACCTTGGGCAAATTATTTAGCTTCCCTTCTTCTTTAACTTCTCATCTGTAAAATGGAGATAATAATGATACCTGCTGCATAAGATTTTTGTGGGAATTAAGTGCTATAATCTGTATGAATAGCATGATGTCTTAATAAGAAAGGTACTCAATAAATGTCAGATGAATATGGATATTTTATTCCAGTAAATCATGAATTTTTAGTTTTTTAAAGTAAAACCTCACAATTCTGTATTAAAACTTGTTAAGTACAGCCAGCTGTTTGTCTCCTAGGGTTCCAGATGCTAAATTCAACCAATTGCAGATCAAAAGTATTAGAAAAAGCAATAAGAAAAAATTACGATATATGTATAACAATAAAAAATATAAGTAAACCCAATTACATGGTGTTAGAATTATAAGTAATCTAGAGATGATATAAAGTATATAGGAGGATGTGTATAGAAAATATTATACCATTTTTTGTTGGTTGTGACAGGGTCTCAACATATTGCCCAGAGGGGTCCTGAATGCCTGGTCTCAGGAGATTCTCCCACCTCACCTTCCACAGTAGCTAGGACTACAGAAGCCTGACTAGTTAAAATTTAGAGATGAGATCTTCCTATGATACCCAAGCTGCTCTCAAACTTCTGATCTCCAGCAATCCTCCTGCTTCAGCCTCTCAAGCAGCTGGAACTGTAGGCAAGAGTTACCAATCTTATCTCACCGACATCATGTCATATAATGGACTCGAGCATCTACAGATTATTTTATACAACAGGGGTTCTTGACCCATCTCCTATAGATACCAAGGGACTATTGTATTTGTTTGCGTATCATTGTAAAATTTAAAGCAAAATATCTTAAAATTCTGCTGAATGTGAGGAAAGCCCATAGCCTCAGACCACATGGAAAAAAGCATATATTCCAAATTCTCTTTGTTAGCTTATATGATAGAGAAAGTTACAATAAGCAAATTATAGTCAAAACTGGGAATTGTTGTAGTTGTTTGAGACAGAGTCTCAAGCTGTTGCCCTGGGTGGAATGCCATGGAATTATAGCTCACAGCAACCTCAAACTCCTGGGCCCAAGCGATTCTCTTGCCTCAGCCTCCTAAGTAGCTGGGGCTACATAAAGCTTATAATTTTAAGTTTGCCATATAGTACCAAAATTCAGGTCTTTGGTGCTTCACTGAAATTTGTTTATGTGCTGTTATGGACACTAGGGGGCGGTGTTGTGAATAGCAATAAAATATGGATAGAATATTGTATTTATAGGTGTATAAATATATGATATTTCACTTAATTATGTTGGATCTGAACATTTTCTAAACTTGAGGAAGTTATTTAAGCACTAAGTAGATTTTTATAGGAATTCTACCTACATACTGCATTTGGGAGAGTAAAAATATAAAATATGAGAAGTAGAGATTCAGTTGTAGAAATCCTATTCGGCAAAGATTCAGAGAAAAATGTAGATTTTGATAATGTGAATCAGAGGTTTCATTGGTTTCATGATATATGTTAATAAAAGGAATGTTTTCACTTAGACTCTGGAAAGTATATTTACTATGAGGATTGTACAATAGGATTACAATCCGAACTTTTTAATTCTCCCACAATTATTTGTTAGGATATTTGGGGCAGTTTTTCTCATCTCTGTGATATCAAGAGTAGAATGATATTTTGATTAATGATGTTAAAAATAGTAATGCTTATTGAAAAGCAAATCAAATGATGCAAGACGAAGGATGTTTTAGAGAAAGCAATTACCCACAATCTATCTTATTCCCCAGATGTGACTACTGTTAACGTTTTTTGGTGACCATCTTTCCAAACTTTTCCTGTGTTCCCTTCCCCCTCTTGTCTACCCTCCTGCCTATAAGCAGTACCCTGAAGTCAATTCTTTCCAGCTCAGGTCTGTCTCCTGTCCTGCAAGCTCTTCAAACTCAATACTATTTTATAACTGGTTCATGAAAACCGATCCTTTTTAGTTTTTTATTTACACTGCCTCTAATATTAGTTCCAATTGTTGAAGCAATGTGCCAACTCACACACTTTACTCCCTACATTAATTGGGGCTGTTGAATAAAATTTACGTATGTTATGCTATACAAGTCTCTCAGAATTGGGAGATCTCAAACTGCCAAGAAGCCACTCAAGGAGCACAGCAAAAATGCACATTTCTGGCCAGGCATGGTGGCTAACGCCTACGATACTAGTGCTCTTGGGAGGCTCACTGGGAAGCTCTCTTTAGCTCAGGAGTGCAAGACCAGCCTGAGCAAGTGCAAGACTTTGTCTTTACTAGTAAACAGAAAAATCAGCCAGGCATTATGGCGGTTGTTGATAGTTCCAGCTACTCAGTAGGCAGAGGCAGGAGGATCTCTTAAACCCAGGAGTTTGCTGTGAATTAGGCTGATGCCATGGGACTGTAGCCTGGACAACAGAGTGACACACTATCTCAAAAAACCACAACCAAACAACAGCCCCCCCCTCCACACACACACACACATTTTTGTTTCTAAATATCCTGAGTCAGTGAGTCCTTGGTAGGCATCTCCGCAACTTGCATTGTTCCCTAGACCAAACCCATCCCAGGTAATTTAGTACAGCTGGGCTGAGACCCACGTTTCCAGAAACTCCACACTGTCAAGAACAAGGAGGTGAACATTATTTAAACTGTTATTCTCTTCCTCTATCCTCCTCCTAGTCGTACCCTGATTTTGTATAAGCTTGTGAATACTGGCTGACAACTGGAGAATTCTGTGTAACATTGAGGGCTCCTAGGGGGCACTCGGCAAGGAAGGACATGTTAAAATGTAGTTCATACAGACTGAGAAATGCAGAATGTGTTAATTGACTGATTTTTCTCCATGAAGTAAAATTTGCTACAATTCGTTAAGGTTTTCATGCAGGATATTCAGCTGCCAGAAGAGGGATATCCAGCTAACGTGGGAAACTAGGGAAAAAGTAAAGTATGATCATGAATTTTCAGAACTGCAAGGAGCAACTAGTTGCCTTTAGAAGGAAACTCCAGCCCAGAGAGGTGAAATGTCTTGCCCAAAGCCACACACCGCAAGTTCCAGTGAGATTCAGATGTAGAAGCAGCTCTTCATCTGGGGGCACCACCTCTGCCAAGCACATGTTTTTTTGTTTTGTTTTGAGACAGAGTCTTACTTTGTCACCCTCGGTAGAGTGCTGTGACATCACAGCTCACAGCAAAGGCGGTTCTCTTACCTCAGCCTCCCAAGCAGCTGGGACTACAGGCACCCGCCACAACGCCCAGCTATTTTTATTTTGTTGCAGTTTGGCTGGGACCCGGCCGAACCTGCCACCCTCGGTATATAGGGCCAGTGCCCTACTCACTGAGCCACAGGCGCCGCCCCAAGCACATGTTCTTATCCCCAGATCGGAAGTCCTTCCTGAGACTCAGAGGGGTTTAACACTCCACAAGTTCCCATGGTACCTGGTTTCAGTGTTTCATAAGCCCAAATATTAAGTTCTCAAACTAGGTCTATTATATGTTGTTTAAATAACAGTATTTTGATGCCTGTCTTGGCCATAGGATTCTGTTTAGTGTCATATTTTTGATGAATAGGATATTCCTTTCCCCACCCATTCACAGAAGTAGCTACACTAAGCCAACACATTGAGTCATATTTACTGTGGAGTCACATTTTACTCACTGGCTAAGATCTCAAAGTCAAGGCTTATCAAAATTCACTTTGAACAACTCCTAGGTCAATTTGTGGATTGTCTCTCAATCATTTCAGCAGTATCAACTTTTTCTGCAGCTTTGGAATAGATCTTTGTTTCTTTAGTTGGATCAGTTCATTTGTGTTTCAAGATGGTGTCATAAGAAAAAATTGTAACTACTGGCAGCGTGCGGTTCCCACACTGCAAGGATCCTGAAGGAGTGACAGACTCTGCTCGCTTGTTTGGGCATCTTGGAGGACATATGTTCATTCTTTAGAACGATCAAAGAGACTTCCCCTGATTTTTAAAACTTGTGTCTTTCTCAGTCTTACTCAGTCCCTCCCTTCCAGCAGCAAAAGGTCAACTTTGCTCCTGGGAGAATTGAAAGCAAAGTGTTATCAGGGGAAGATCTCCCAGCTCTGGTGTCTGTGCCCCTGTGGTAAGTTACAGAAAGCACAGTCATTCGTCTTTATTGTTTCCTTCCTGTGTGATTATTGCCCACAGCTTGGGACTCCTCAACTCTGTTGAGCTTTTGTATTGGTCACTTATTTGGTCCTCTCTCAATAACTTTTTTTTTTTTTTTTTCCATTTAACAACCAGTCATTCATTGTGAAGTCCTTCATGGCCACCAGGGTTTGTGCATTTTGCTATACTCCTCACCACACTTTGCTTTTTAAACTAGGCTTTTTACTGCTTTAACTCAAGACCTGGAATGCCAGGTAGTACCAGATGCTGAGATGCAGGAACTGTGGTGGGTGTCTAAAAGGATGCAGTAGAGGAGGAGGATGGTAGGGAGTACATGTCTCTCTCTTTTTTTTTTTTTTTTTTGAGACAGAGTCTCACTTCATTGCCACTCTGTAGAGTGTTGTGACATCATAGCTCACAGCAAACCTCAAACTCTTGGGCACAAGCAATCCTCTTGCCTCAGTTTTTCATTTTTAGTAGAGATGAGGTTTCTTGCTCAGGCCGGTCTTGAATTCCTGAGCTCAAGCAATCCACCTGCCTCAGCCTTCCAGGTGGTGCTAGGATTCTAGGCAGGAACTGCTGCACCCGGCCTGGGAGCACATTTCAGTGGGAGCTTTGAATCGGGTCCTTTCAGCCTAGACCTAATAACAGGCGTCATTACTTCAGAAAGTAGAGTTCTGACCATCCAGGCCTCACCCCTCAGAATAAATATGTGCGCATGTGACTCTGGGGGAGAACAAACTGGTGTACCAAAATTATCTGTAAGCTAGGCAAGGTCATATGCCACGAGTTAATCTAGGAGTTAAATTGTAGAAAATTAGGTAGGATAGTTATATAAGAGGGTCAGTATGAACTTCTGGCTGAGACAAATTTGTCTCCTCAGATTTAGTGGACAATGAACGTTCTTTATTTTGAAAAAGTAGAAAGTAACTCTTGGATGTTATATAACAATTGCCAGAAATTTAATAGAAGCATGGAGTCTTGTAGTTTATGAGAACCTCAGCGCCAACTCACAGCAGTGTGGTTTAATGAAAACACACCCATTCTGGAGGTAAAGTTCAAATCTCACCTCTGTGTAGTTTGGTATAAGGTACTTAATCCTTTTAAGTCTGTTCCTTCATCCGACAGGATAATTAGGATGAAAGGATCTACTGTGTCATTTTGCTATGAGTGCTCATTCTAGGTCAAGAAATTAATAATTGTATATCCTGTTTCCTTCCCCACCTTCTGGACAGTGGAGAAATCCTTTCTACCACATCCTTTGGCTCGAGTATCCCGAGACAAGGAACCAATTCATTCTTTGGATAGCCATTTGCATTGTTTGGGAGCTTGAATCTGTTCCTTGATTCTTTTGTTTAGCAACAGCTATTGAGCCTCTCCTCAGTGCCAGGCGCTGTGTGTGAAAACTTTGCTTTATGACAAATCCTGAGTCCTTATCCCTGTAACTTCTGTCCTTGGGCCCTAACCCCTGAATCCCTGCAGCCCTTCAGCTTGGGGAAGGGAAAGACTCATGTTTCCCTTGGGCCTTTTAAGTGTCCGTGTGTGTGTGTTCTATGGACCCCTGACTATCATGTCCACCTTTGTCTGGTTGCATATCAATGTTTTTCTTTCTTAAAACATGGCACGTGGAAATCCCACCCCCTCTGTTGTTTGGCCAGTGCTGAGTCCTGTAGGACTATAACTACCTCTAATTAGAATTGTCTGCCTGTATTGACATTATCTGACAACTGTGTTCACTTTTGGCCACCTTTAGATAGTAATTGAGAGTTTTTAATACTTTAAACAAGTGAGCTAAATGTTTTCTAGAGTCGACAGTAGCTCTGTGGGGAGAAGGGCACAGGGGCTATTGGAGATTGTGTGCTCTGATCCCAGTCTGCATGGAACTGGATGAAGATGAGGCACTGGGTGATAACTGATTCTCTATGCCTTCATAACTTTGTCTGTTCTTGTTTCTATTTAAATCCACCACAATGTTTATGGATTAAGATAGATTCTGTTGAGGCAACACCAGAAACACAAGCAACCAAAAGATAGATAGGTTAGACTCATCAAAATTAAAAACTTTTGTGTTTCAAGAAACATTATAAAAGTGAAAAAGCAACCCATAAAATGGGAGACAGATTTTCAAATCATCTATCTATAGAGGGGTTTCTATGTAGAATATATATATACACAACTTTATAACTCAGATATAAAAAGATAAATAACCAAATTTTTTAAAAGGCCAAGTGTCCGAATAAATGGGTCTTTAAAGGATAGACAAATAGTCAAAAAGGACATAAAAGTACTCAACAGCTTTAGCTGTCAGGGAAGCGTAAATTAAAACCACAATGAGGTATCACTTCACACCTGCTGGAGTGGCTATCGTCAAAAAGACAGACAATAACAAGTGCTGACGAGAATGTGGGAAATTCAAACCCTCGCGCATTGCAGGTGGAAATGTAAAACGGTGCAGCTGCTTTGGAAAACAGTTTGGCAGTTCTTCAAACAATTAAACCTAGAGTTGTATATGACCCAGCAGTTCCACTCCTAGGGGTATTCTTCGTGTTCAAGCTTTCTTCACACAAAAGCTTGCACACGAATGTTTGTAACAGCACTGTTCATAATAGCCCCAAAGTGGACAGTCCAAACTCCCCCAGCCTGATGAGTGGGTAAACAAAATGCAGTCAGTGTGTACAATGGCAAGTAGAAATCTAGCTGTTAAAAGGAATAGAATACCAATACATTCTAGAACACAGGTGAACCTTGAAAATACTGCTGAAGAACACAAGGCACAAAATGACAAATATTGCTTGATTACACTTTTATGAAATGTCTAGAATAGGCTGATCCTGAGAGACAGAAAGTGGGTTAGTGGTCGACAAATAGTAGAAGCAGCAGGGAAAGGGGAAAGACTGTCAGTGGGTCTGGCTGTTATTTTTTTAAGTGAAGAAAATGTCCTGGACTTAATGATGATTGTACATCTTTATAGATACACTAAACCCACTGAACTGTACAGTTTAAATGGATATTATATGAATTGAATCTTTAAAAAATATATAGCTTTTGTTGAAGAAAAATAGATTTTTCTATTTTCTATTTTAAAGAGTTTTGAGAAAGTTCTCTATGTTGATTAGGGCTAATCTAGAGGAAAGATTTTCTAGTGAAATAAAATGTGCTGGAAGAAAAAAATAATGAGACAAAACTACTTTTTTTGAGGCGTTAATTTATGTTTCTTTGGGAAGATGGATCATTATTTCCACTACACAATATCATTTATATCAAACCAGCGGGGAACAGCTTTTCCCGGCAGGAAAGTTTATAAACTTTCAAAAATAAACATTCCAATGACCAACAAAAGAAAACAAATTCAACATGTAATCCTGTAATGTTTTGTAATACAAGGAAGTAGCACATTAAAAACAAAACTTGAGCAATGTATTATGACCTTCTATTCCGGTTATCACCATTAAAATAATAGTTTTCAGAAATGAGATTGGTCCCTGGGAATGGGTGTGGTATTCAAGTATCACAATTCTCTTCTCAGGATAGAACAGTGTAATTAATTATAGATCATTATCTAATAATCAAGATTATTTATATTAGACATTTTCACAAATCCTTTTGTTAAAAGGAATCATGAATTTCTCCAGAATCCTACTGAGGGAAAATAAGTGAAGATACTTAAACCCAAGTCATCATAGAATAGAAATTTTTTACATTAGTCAAAAATGGAACATCATTGAGTTTTTAGTCATTTGGAGAATGCTCAGTGAAAAATTCTAACATGGTAAAGTATTACAGATATTCAAAGTCTGAAACCATTTGATTTGAGCTCTTGCAAAAAAGGCATGTACTGAAAGAAATAATGGAAAATCTTACTCTGGGGTAGAGGTGTGGAATGTAGTTCTTAAGTTTATGCTTTTCAAAGTCTGATTGTTGTCTCTGAAAATTCCACAGGGTGGCAGTGCAGTAAAGCCAAATACTGTTAAAAATTCTATTCAAGGTAAACTTACGGTACACAAATTCCTGCTGATGAATTTGTGGCTTCCTACCTATAAAAGAATGTTTCCTCAACTAGGAATAGATGACAAACGGGATTTTATTTTTTAAAGAAAACACTAAATGTTTTAGTGTGGGAAAATGACCCACACTAAAATTTTGTGGGGGCTTTATTTAGTTTTTTTATTTTAAACCCACCAATATTCCTTAAACGGTGAACTCATGTACATTATTCAATGTGTGATTTGGTTCACATGCCACATTCCAATTACCTACAACACACTAAGCTGACTACATTGCTTCCTAATATTAGTAATACAGGCTGTGATATAGTCATATATATGAACATAAATTTTTGAAAACCAAAGTTATTTAAGTTTTATAAGTATCTGAAATCAGAATGAATATTCACAAGCAAAGATAAGACTTTTATTTAATCAATAAGTATGAAAGAACACAAACATGTTTTTGATATTCCATAGGGGTTTTAAATGTTTAATCAAGACTTTCCTTATCATATATAAGGTGTTTTCAAATTACTTGTACATTCTATTTGTCCCACTTTTATGATACTACTGGCTTTTAATTGATGCTGATGAGTAATAAGCATAGCTGTGCTTTTCTCCAAAATCAATTTGATACATGCCAAGTATAGAAAGTTTTAGCACCTGGAGACAATGCACACTAAGATATTTCAGAATTATTCTGCAGCCCATGCAAATCCTGATGGCAAGATTCTCCAAGGAAAGTGATACTAATTTGAGCTGCTTTTGATATGTGTACTCAGAATTTATTTATTTTTATTTTATTTATTTATTTTTGAGATAGAGTCTCACTTCGTTGCCCCTGGTAGAGTACCATGACGTAAATAGTTCACAGCAACCTCAGACTCTAGAGCTCAAGTGGTTCTCTTGCCTCAGCCTCCTGAGTAGCTGGGACTACAGGTGCCCACAATGCCCAGCTATTGTTTGTTTGTTTATTTTAGAGACGTGGTCTCACTCAAACTCAGGCTGGTCTTGAACTCATAAATTCAGGCTCCACCCACCTTGGCCTCCTCAGAAGGCTGGGATTACAAGTGTGAGCCACTGAACCCAGCCTGTACTCAGAATTTAGAAATAGATCAAGGACCTGGACATACACTGGTAGAGCATATTGATGATGTAGTGAGAGTGCTTTTCTAAAAGCATAAGTACATAATGTCAAGCATAATTAAATAATTTCAAGCCTTCTTCCTAGTTCCTGGTCCCGTACATCCTTCCCACCTCCATCCCCGAAACCAAGAACTGTTCCTTCCAACTAATCACTCCTAGGTTTCTTAAAGATTTGTTTCTTCTATTTACATTCTATTTACAGTGTTGTGCTACATCTGTTTTTTGATTGTTTATTTATTTCTTTTTAGGTTTTTTACTGTCTCTTTTTGATCCATCAATTCTGGCCATTTAGGCTGTGATTGATCAGTACTTAAAGTGGAATAATTTTTAAAGAGTACTGGGGGCAGTTTTTGTCATTGTTTTCACCCCACCACCTATAAGGCGCTCCATTGCCAGGGCCACCCTCAGCTACAGCTGGGAAAAGGAAGGGAACTGTTGATGGCAGAGTAGCCTTCAGAGAGGAGGAGCTCAGGACAAATTTTCAACTTGTTCATGAGGTTGTGATAGTTCATTCTGTAAGTGACTTTCTCATAAAGGCAGTGGTGCCACACTGGGATAATTTCACCTGGTGAGAACTTACTGTGTGCTCTCTTCATTACTGTAAGATCTTAATGCTGAGAAACATTTTATTGCTGAACCCATGCCAGGCTTCCTCTTAGGCATCAATGTTAATGGACAAGAGCGATAATATTTTGCCTCACCCTGTTCAACTTTTTCTAATGCAGTTTTAAAGTTGGCCCTTTTCATTATTTTGTCATCATTATTTGAGATGGGAGGTGTCATATTTCTATGCTCCCTTATGTCTAGGAGGTTCCTGGAGTTAATAAGGAATGAAAATAGGTGTGGAGGATAAAAAGTGTAATAAAGATGGTTAGTTTTATTTGTGAACAAAAGTTCTACAGTCAGAACTACATGGAATCAAAGGAGGGACAAGGAAGTCATTAGGTACTGTTGGCCTCATATCTTCAGAGGACGCCTTTGGGTCAACTTTCTGAAAATTTATTCCCAAAAAAATTTAACATAACTTATAGACTGGTTCTCTTTTGAGCAGTTAGGGCCCCTAACTCTCAAGGCCTTCAAATAAAACAAGAAAAACGTGGTTTAATGAAAAGTCACCCTTCATATGTTAATAGCAGCTATTACGATAGTTCCCTCTGAAATTTTAAACTTCCAGATATACTAAAAAATTAGAAATACTAATTCCTATCAAATCCCCGGGAACAAGGGCTACCCTCCCTTTTTATCCAATAAACAACATATGTTTCAACAAAAAGGGTAGTCCTTATTCCTGGGGATTTGGTAGGAATTAGTATGTCTAATTTTTTCTGTGAATCACTTTTCTCACAACACAGAAGATATGTCCTTCTACCAAATCCCAAAAGCCTTCATGCCAGAGTTTCTTCTTTTGTTAGTGCATATTTAGTGTAGTTAGATGTGATTTCCAAGAGGTCAGAGCTTTATGTCCATGGAAACCAGATTGGAAACCATTAGGGTAGGAAGTCAGTACAGTCTGAGAAAGAATTCTTGATGCAAAGATTAGAATAGTTTTGAAGAAAGAAATTTATTTATCAAAGGTGGGAAGGGCACAACACAAGAGAAAGGAGACGTGCTGGTACAGAGAACAGCGGTTTGGGCTTTTATTGAGGGTAAAGGGAAAACAATTGTATAATTGTTGCCAGATGATAGCAAGAGGGCTATGAAGAGGCTGTTGCTGTCTCTCTCTCTTTCTCTCTCTTCTTCTTTTTTTCTTCTCTTGTCATTTTTTGTAGGGTTTATCAGTCTCCCTAGAATGTGGTCTGGCAGGAACTGGTAGGGTCCTCACTCCTTCAGTATTCCCTTTTCTTTTCAAGTGCTGTGCAGACAAATTTTACAAGTGGTTTATCTCAAAAGCAACCAAATAAGAGGCAGTCATACTATGATCTTTCCCTTCAAAGGGGCAACTGTGTGCTGTGAGTTTTCTACTTTTTTTTTCCTCTATTTTTTTCTGTTAGATAGTTTGTTAGCAAGGCCATCCTATCAGAAACTACTTAGCTCTTCGTATTAAGCTAATGAGGGAGAAGATAGTATTGATTTATTCAGGGAAACTCAACATAGTCCATGTCCAGCCCCACTTTAAGTCTTAGGATGTGATTTCAAAGACAGCAGAGTTTTTGAAAATAAGTGTAGCATGTTGTTGCCAGCAAGACAGTTTTCTCAGGGTTGTAGTGTCATCCTTCCAATCCTGGCACCTCTGGGAATGACGTCACAGTACAGTGATGAAGAATCAAGGCACTTAAACATTAATGTGAAGAATAGGAAACAATGAGTAGCAACTTATTTTTAATCTTTCAGTTTTAATGTGTCCCAGTTTGTTTTTATTTGCACTAAGCCACTGCAGGAGGTCAGAGCACCCTGAAAAACGATAAATTATGTGTATAGAAACTAACCATATTTCAAAAGAAGGCTTTGAATCTAAGAATGGCTATACATTCTTAGCGTTTAATAAAAATGTTCTTTTTATACTTGGTTTTGTTTCAGAGAGCCTCATTGTTTGAACTTCATTTTTTAATATGCTTTCTTAATTCCATGATGAGGGACTCTATAAATAGCTGTGAAGCGTTTACCGTGTGTGTGTGGGGGGTGAGGGTGTCAAGGATTCAGTAAGCTCTCACTTAATAGGTATAATATAGGGATCTGTGGCATACTTGTTGGGTAAAGGGCTTAACTACAACTTAGACTTTACCTAACAAACGCTAACAATGTAACCTAGTAATAGTATGCACCCTTATATTAATCTGGGAGAAAAAAAAATAATTCACTGTCTAGACTCACTGCACACAAATGCAATTTAATTAACCTTTCACAATTGGGTAATTAGAAGACTTGGAGTAGTTGGAAAGGGATGTGGTAAGTTACTGCTGATGTGGGTTCTGGGACCAGAAAGGACACAGCAGGGCTGATAACCTTCTAAACCAGCGATTCTCAACCTGTGGGTCAAACGACCCTTTGACAGGGGTTGCCTAAGACCATCCTGCATATGAGATATTTACATTACGATTCATAACAATAGCAAAATTACAGTTATGAAGTAGCAACGATATGGTTGGGGGTCACCACAACATGAGGAACTGTATTACAGGGTTGCAGCATTAGGAAGGTTGAGAACCACTGTTCTAGACTGAGTGCTGGCCTCTTCCTCAAGGAAAAGTCTAGATTTAAGCTGCTCACTAGTTATTGCTTATTGCTAAACTGCTTACCTAAATGTGTTCTTCTCAGAAGATACTCATGTCCACAGAAAAAGTCTAACTCTGTAAAATAAAGAAGTTTGTGTTGAGCCAAATTTGAAGACCGTGGCCAGAGCCATACCCAAAAAACTTTGAGCATGTAGATTCACTGTGGATGGGTTACAGTGTAGTTTTTATACATTTTAGGGAGATAGGAATTACAGGTAATGTTGTAAATCAATACAAGGACTGTGTATATTGGTTTGACCAGAAAAATTGGGTCTTTTCAAGGGGGGAAGTTACTGATTATAGTAAGGTTTAAAGAATTTTTGATTTGTAATTGGTTAAAGAAATTAAGCTTTATGAAAACACTTGGAATATTTTAAGTTAAGATAAGGAAATCTGTTAATCAGGGACAAGCCACCAGCTATGTACCAGGACTCAAGTGATTTGTTATGTCAATTAAGGACCTATGAGTGTTTTAAACTTAGTTTTGAATAAGTTTTGGCCTGTTTTTGGTACAAAGGATATCTCAAAGGGAGAGGGCCTTGATGAGGCTTGCCTGACCCCTTCTTTTGCCCAGTAACTCAGTTTTAGGGTATTCTCTTGGCCAAAGTGGGGGTCCATTTAGTTATCAGGGAGGAGCTTAAGATTTTATTTTAATTCACACTTAGGTGGTGCTTATTTGTTCTTGGATGGTGCACTGTCAAAAAAGCTGGGTGTCTAGCTCTGTGTCTAAGCCACCAACACTCCAGGAGACCTTGGGAAAATCACTCCAGTACAGAAGGTTGAATGCCATCAGAATTCTTTCTCTTTCTTTTTTCTCTTTAACCCACTGACCCTTTTAAAAACATTAAAATTTCAGGCTCTTCTCTGTGTTTAAAAATCACAAAATCTCCATGGTGACTATAATCAAAACAGTATAAGTATTGACAATGTTCTTTTTGAAAGATATTTGACACTAACTAGATTCTAATATGCCATTTCTTTGACTTACCAAGTTTAAACTCCTGAGGTTTCTTAGGACATTTAAAACTCTGCATTGTGTCATGAGACCTTTTTTGCATTCTATTCATGCAAAAGTGCTTCTAGAAGAAACACTTAGTGATTTCTCTTATCTGTGTGGTACATCAGCAAGAACTTCAGGAGAGTTCACTTTATTTTGAACATGTAAACTGCCCTGGATTAAATTATTATTTAAATTATTATTAAATTATAATAGCTACACCAGATACACACACACACATAGTTCAGAGTTGGGATGTGTCTGCCTGCCTTTCTCTCTCTTTCTCTACCTTTTATTATTTCATTTATTCTAATATCCAATTCTGAAAGGCTAATTTAATAGTATTTTCATGCAGTGAGTCTAGCCGGTGAACTCTTCATAACTGTTTATAGAGTCCCCCAAAACCCTGTTAGGGCCATCGTGGAATTAAACAAGTATCTCCCAAAATGAAGTTCCAACAAAGAGACTATCTGAAACACAGTCACTCATGAGAAGAACAGTTCTGTCATATGCTAAGAGTGTGGAGTCCTTCCTAGATTCTGTGATCAGCCTTCCTTTGGAATATGGTTAGATTCTATAAGCACAGCTCATCATTTTTCAGGGTGTTTCCCCAGTGCTGACATGCCCATGCACATGCAGGTCAGAGCTGGGGTGAGTATATGTCTTTATACCAGAAATATTTACTGCTGTCTTTTTGGATATTCTCTGAAGGCTCATTTAATTTACATGTAGCATTTTGTTGACTTGGGTACCTGAATTGGAATGTTGGGTAAAAATATTGCCCTGAGTCTATGAATTATTCTTTTCATGAACTTCATCAAATGCTCAGTTAGTTTTCCATGTGGCAACAATTTTTTTTTATCACTTCTAATTTTGCCAGCCTAGTAGCATAGAATTGTTAGAGCACAGAAAAGAAACTCAGATCATGAGATTCATTCCCCTCGTTTTTACACACAAGAAAACTAAGGTACCAAGTTCATTGCAATGGAACCTCACTGGGAATCAGTCATTATTTTGTATATGTTTCAGCCTCTTCCTTAATATGGTTGCACACTGCCTCCATTTTTTCACAGGAGCTATTCCCATCAGTTGCTGTTTACCTACTGGCTTCTATACTTCGTAATTTTGGAACTTGGGTGACCTAATTGAAGATGCTGATTTTTGCTCTGCTAAAAGCTTCTAAAGTTATAAATAAGTAATTGTGGGAAGATGGCTTGATGGCCTTTCATCTGAAATAATAATCTCTTGGATTGATAGAGTTTCTTATAAGAGCTAAAAGCACTTCTTACATATTAGCACATTTATCTTCAACATCCCTGTGGAACTACAGGGACAGATTTGATCATCTGTGTGATTCAACAAAACTTTGAACAAGCATTGGTTGAATGGCCCGTTGTTGTGTCCATAAGCTAAATCTAAACTATTGGGATTAAAGAAATCAGAAGACAATGTTCTGACTTTTGGTTAGTTGTTATAATAAGATATGCAGTTATGAGACAAGGGAACACAAGAGGCTTTGGATAGATCACTAAATTATAGAGAGTGGGAGATAGTAATAGTACAACTTGAGGGAGCAGCCAAGTACAACAACTGTGGAAGCAAGTGGGGTGGATATAGATTTATGCTAATACCTAGAGATGGGAAAGAGGAGAATTAGGTCTATGAAGAAAAAGCAGCAACTATACAGCAGGAGGTTTTTTTGGCCAAACTAGAAGCAGGAAGCAAGGGAATACCAAGGAAGAAAAATAAGGAATGTATAGCTGGGTGTGGTGGCTCATACCTGTAATCCTAGCACTTGGGAGGCAGAGGTGGGTAGATTGCCTGAGCTCACAGGTTTGAGACCAGCCTAAGCCAGAGTGAGACCTCTTCTCTAAAAATAGGCATTGTGGCAGGCACCTGTAGTCCCAGCTACTTGGGATGCTGAGGCAAGAGAATCGCTTGAGCCCAAGAGTTTGAAGTTGCTGCGAGCTATGACACCACAGCACTCTACCAAGGATGACAAGTGAGACTCTGTCTTAATAGAAGAAAAGAAAAGAAAAAAAAAAGTGGTAGGCTCGAAAGGTAAAATACAAATCAACTGAAGAGGAAGAAAGTCAAATATTAGTAAACATTTGCTTACCACTTCAAGCTTTTTCAGATATTTTTACTTCTCTAAATAATGTCTAGGATTTTTTCTTAATCTAATACTTGTTCCTCCTCAGTCTAGCACAGATTCTCCCATATAAAATTCCTAGACAAAATTTGGAATGCCCAAAGGAAAATAATATATACTTGCTAATATTAATATGTTCACATGAACCTTGAAATTTATTTTTCTTTAAAATCACCATTACAGGTAAATTTTATGGAAGGATGGTAAAAGAATTATTTGCAACGAGTGTGCTATGGAACTCCAAGGTACTATAAGTCTTTTGCTGGGATACTGCCAAATTTGGATCAGTGTGGAAAACGTGTAACTTGACCTTCATGCCATTATTGGCATTCCTGCCTGGTGGCATCCTGCCTGACTTAAAGGGTTATGAATACAGGAGAGAGTGGGGACCAACTAGTACTTAGCTAAGAGATAAAAGATTCTGTAACATGAAGCCATTGGTAAAGAGAGTGTTTTTATTGGGATATACAAGAATGTTGTTTTATTGATACATAAGGGATAGAGTCAAGGTAGTTGTTCTCAAACAGAGACTTTGGCCTGATGGGTATCTGTGAGGAGTGACAACCACAGACCCTGTTATAAATGCTGAGTTAGGTTCGGCGCCTGTGGCTCAACAGGCTAAGGCGCCAGCCACGTACACCTGAGCTGGCGGGTTCGAATCCAGCCCAGGCCCGCCAAACAGCAATGACGGCTGCAACCAAAACTGGCTGGGCGTTGTGGCGGGCGCCTGTAGTCCTAGCTACTTGGGAGGCAGAGGCAAAAGACTCGCTTGAACCCAGGAATTGGAGGTTGCTGTGAGCTGTGATGCCACAACACTCTATCCAGGGTGATAGCTTGAGGCTCTGTCTCAAAAAATAATAATAATAAAATTAAATTAAATTAAAATAAATGCTGAGTTATTATACCACTGTAGTTTGATTACTAAAAGTTCTACTAACAAAATACTAGACTTTTCTGTCAAAACAAAAAGAATGAGAATAACTAAAGGAGAATAGGAATTATATACTGCTCTACCCCACTGTGCATTGAGCTCAGAGGTAACTATGGATATTCTTTTCTTTTCCTTTTAATCACTTTCTTTAGTAATAAAGGAAGGTCATATACAGATACTTCAGGTGGAAAGAGACCACAAAAGGTATTTCAGAAGGAATTCTGTTCTTTGGCTTTCTTCTTGCCTTAAAAATAGACGATATATACATGGGAGAATTTCACTTGGTTTTTATCTGGACTAGTACTATTTCCTTAGGGGTCTTTTGGACTTATTTGGAAGTGTTTTAATTGTTACAGTGACTGTAGGGACACCATTGCTGTCCATGGGTGGAGGTCAGAAAAAAGTAAGAACCCTTCACCCTTTGACACAGGAACTATCCTGCACAATAGAGGATTGTCCTTCCCCAGATGCCATTGGTTCCTCATTGTGGACTGTCATGGAGAACTATATTCTTATTTGGATAACATATCTTCTATTTTTTCATATGTATGAAAGGTGAAGCAAAATTTTTGAGTTTTAAGCCACTAAAATCACTCCTTCATGAGCTGCTCACTCTGTTCCTAAGATTATTTGACAGGAACATTTTTTTAATATCAGACAAAGCTCTCTTATTTAGCTTGTACAGTGTGCCTACTGCTTATCTGCATATTTAAGACTTATTGCAACAGTCATACACAGCCATTACTGCTCCAGGGGAAAAAAGAAATAGGCTGTATTTATGAAACAAAATTAACAAAAGCCAAAAGGAAAATATATTGCTCAAGCTTTGTGACCTAGAAATGAATAAATAATGTATTGCTGAATCCAAATAGAATGAAATTCAAACGATGTAAATCTTGTAAAAATGATGTTTTAGCCCTGGTCCCTGTATTTTAATATTTTGGAAAGATATTTAATATTATTTTAATGAATTGGATAGCAATAGAGGGTCTGTATTTCCTGGCAAATCACTCAAAGTTTAGAGTTTAAAACTACACTCTAGTTTGTACTTAAAATTTACACTCCTAATCACATGGAAAAGCAGAATAATTCTGCATGTAAGAGACTCCTGGCAGGTATTTGTTGGCAGTTATGTGAATGAATAAGTGAATGGGAGAATGCATAAATGAACATTTGTTCCCCATGACTTTTTGGTTGCTGGGAGTCTGTGGCTCTAAATCATAGCCAAGAGTAATTACTGACAGAAATTTTTTTGGAGTCTTTGGTGGAAGTTATTCAAAATTTAAAAGTTAGAAAAAAAGTTATTATTTAAAAACTAGTCCAAGCATAGATCCGAGTCTGAAAATATACTTCTTCACCAAAACCCACCCTCTTTTCAAACTCCTACTATGTAATATATGATTTGAACTTTTGTCTAAGTCCTTATGTATTTTTATGCTACCTAATTTTAACAATCCACTTTGGAATCTTGGCCTTCCAAATAAAAGCTGCATTTCAAGAACCTTTCTCCTTTTAATCACTAGAGTGTCCCTAAAGTAATCAAAGCCTGCAGGTTTTAAATGTAGCCCTGACCAATAGAACTTGAATGTAATGACCAATTTAAGATAAAGGTACTTGTGCTATGTTCACAATGTAAGAATGTGCCTCAGCCTCCGAAGTAGCTGCAACTACAGGCACATGCCACCATGATCAGCTAACTTTTGTATTCTTTTGTGGAGACAGGGTCTTGCTCTTGGGTTAGTCTTGAACTTTTGACCTCAAGGGATCCTGCTGCCTCGGCTTCTCAGAATGCTAGGATTACAGATGTGAGCCACCGCACCTGGCCTGGATTTTTAACTATATATATTTTTTATTCTTGCAACTCAATCTTTTATTATCTTTTAGAAAAAGAAGGGAAACAAACAAAAACCTATCTTAAAGCACAGTTTCTTTATGTAAAATGAGACTTAAACAAATACTCATATACCTTTTGTGATTTCAGTGCTAATGAAATGGAAGTATACCTATGAAAGTGCTTTGAAATAATCTAGCATTCTCTAGAAATGCAAAGGCCTCTTATAATCACATAAAATAATCGATTGTATCACCTCTCTGCTTAAACCCCTTCAAGGACACCATCCATTTAGCAGTAGTTTTTTGTTGTTTAACAGTAGTGTTGTTTTGGAATATCGAGGGGTACACATGTATTGTTTACACACTTTGTTTTTGTACAGGTATAATTCATATATTGACAGGCACTTGGGTTGTTTCCTATCTTTGAAATTGTGACTTGTACTACTATAAGCATTAGAGTGCAGTTGTTCTTTTTATAAAATGATCTGTTTTACCTTTGGGTATATATCCAGCAGTGAGTTTGCTGGATCAAATGGTAGGTCTTCTTTAAGTTCTTTGAGGCATCTCCATACAATTTTTCATTAAGGTTACACTAGTTTAAAGTTCCACCAACAGTGTATGAGAGTTCCCTTCTTTCCACAACCACACCCACATCTGTTGTTTTGGGACTTTTTAATATGAACCATTTTTATTGGAGTTAGGTGGTATCTCACTGTGGTTTTGATTTGCATTTTCCTAATGACTAGAGACAGTGAGCATATTTTCATGAGTATGTTGGCCATTACTAGATCTTCATTTGAAAAGTTTCCAACCATGTCTTTTGCCCACTTTTTTTTTTTTCTTCTAGAGACAGAGACTCACTTCATTGCCTCGGTAGAGTGCCATGGCGTCACACAGCTCACAGCAACCTCCAACTCCTGGGCTTAGGCCATTCTCTTGCCTCAGCCTCGCAAGTAGCTGGGACTACAGGCACCTTCCACAATGCCTGGCTATTTTTCTGTTTTGCAGTTCAGCCGAGGCCAGGCTTGAACCTGCCACTTTTGGGATATGGGGCCGGTGCCCTACTTGCTGAGCCACATTTTTAATGGGGCTATTTGGTGTCTTGCTGATGTGCTTCTTCTTTGTGGATTCCAGTCACCAGCCCTTTATCAGATGTGTACCATATGAATGTTTTCTCCTCTTCTGTGGGTTGTCTATTTGCTCGTTTGACTGTATCCTTGGCTTTTTGCTGTGCAGAAACCTTTTAATTTGATCAGGTCCCATTTATTTATTTTTGTTACTGCTGAGATTGCTTTGGGAGGTCTTTTTCCTGAATCCTTTGCCTAGGATGATATCTATAAGAGTTTTTCCAACATTTTTTTCTAGGATTCTTATGATTTCCTCCCTTAGGTTCGCGAGTTTTTATCTATTGTGAGTTAATTTTTATGAGTGGAGAGAGGTGTGGATCCTATTTCAGTCTTTTCATGTGACTATCCAGTTTTCCCAGCACCATTTATTGAACAGAGATTCTTTTCCCCAGTGTATAATTTTATATGTTTTGTCACAACTCAGATGGGAATATGAGGATGATTTGATGTCTGGGTTCTCTGTTCTGAGCCATAAGTCTATGCCTTTGTTTTTGTGCTAGTACCATGTTATTTGGGTTAGTATAAACTGGATCCTTTCAGTAGACCCAGAAAAAGCATTGGGCAAAATTTAGCATCCTTTTATGATAAGAACATTAATAAAATAGGCATAGATAGGACTTATCTCAAAATTGTAGAAGTCATCTGTGAAAATCCATAGTGTCATACTGTATGGGGAAAAAATTAAAAGCATTCTCACTTAGAACTAGAACCAGATGAGGTTGCCTACTATCTCCACTTCTGTTCCTTAGGGTGCTGTAAGTCTTGCCAGAGCCATCATGCAAGAGAAGGAAATTATAGGTATCCAAAAGGGAAAGAAGAGGTCAAATTATCACTTTTGCTGATGACATGATTTTATAACTAGAAAAACCCATCCAGGCACAGTGGCTCATGCCTGTAATCCTAGCACTCTGGGAAGCCAAAGTAAGTAGAATGCTTGAGCTCAGGAGTTCAAGACCAATTTGAGCAAGAGCAAGACCCCATCTCTATTAAAAATAGAAAAACAAGCCCGATATTATGGAGGGGACCTGTAGTCCCTGCTACTCAGCTATTTGGGAGGCTGAGGCAAAAGGATCGCTTAACATAAGATCTAAGAGGGTCACTTAGCTAGCTCTTTAGATGAGGGTAGGAGGGGAGTCACTAGGGAGAATGACCATGCCATTCTCTACCTCTAGTACCTGCCAGGAACAGCAGAACACTCTCTCCCCTCCTTGCCCCATTTGATTTCCCTTTGAGGAATCAAGACCCAGTTGTTCCCCAGGCTGGTAAGTGGTAGAGTTGCCCACTCTCATCAGCATCCCTACAGTTTGCACGGAGTGCTAAAAGTTTACAGACTTCCCATCCTTCCCCCATATTGATTAAAAATGACTCAACCGGATTGTAAGGGGGACCGTAACTAACAAATGCAATCAGTGTAACCTGGTTTCTTGTACCCTCAATGAATCTCCAACAATAAAAAAAATGACTCAACCAGTTGAGCACCCATAGCTCAGTGGTTAGGGCGCTGGCCACACATACCAGGGATCTGGGTTCAAACCCAGCCTGAGCCTGCTAAACCAAAAAAAAAAAAAAAAGATTCAACCCTCACTTTTTTCTCATTGCAGTAAAATATATATAAAACATAAAACTTGTCATTTTAACCATTTAAAAAAATGGAATTCACTGGCATTAATTATATTCAGATTTTATATAGCTATCTCCACTATCTAGCTCTAAAACTCTTTCATCGCCTCAGACATAAATTCTGTACCTATTAAGTAATAACTCCCTGTTTCCCCAACCTCGGTAACTTTTATCTTTCTGTCTCTCTGAAATTGTCTATTCTCGATATTCCAAATAAGGATAATTATGCAGTATTTATCTTTTTGTGCCTGGCTTATTTCACTTACCTGAACTCATTGTTCATGTAAACATTGAACAATGTTTCAGTGTTCATCCATGTTGTAGCACATACCAGAATTTCATCCCTTTCTATGGCAGAATAGTATTCCACTGAATGTATGTATGCACCATGTTTTGTTTATTCATTCATCTGTGATGAACACTTGGGTGACTTTTGACTACTAGGTATAATGCTGCCTTGAATATTTCACATACAAGTATCTATTTGAATCCCTGTTATCACTTGTTCTGGCTATTTATTTACGAGAACATCTGGGTCAGATGTTAATTCTATGTTTAACTTTTTGAAGAACCACTAGAGTGTAGTTTTTTCTTCCCTTTTGGCAAAGAGATCTCTGCCTAGAGATGGCTCAGTGCATTATTAAGCCTTGCTATGATTTTGTTTATGCCTCCGTCTTATGCATAAATACTGCTCATTTAAAGAATAAGAGGATATCAGACCTAGATAAAGGTTCATTTTGACCCAGACTAACTCAGAGCACAATACTTTCCCAGAAACATTTTCTTCATATTTACCTACTGTATAGAACAAGTTACTTTCTATGTTCTGGATGGGATCTCACTGTTTCCCTACAGCTAGGTGATTAGTAACATAAGAACCTCTGTAAGTTGACCACACAAGGGACTCTAACAAGCTGGTCAATATACGGAGATGGTCAACATAAGGATCTAGGCCAACTATGCTGATACGTACATGTAGTGCAAGTCTGGCCTATGATAATTAGGTCAAATAGGGAGGTGGTCAATGTAGGGAGGTGTTTGACCGTGGAAGTTCTATTGTGTATCAGTAGCTGTAGAAGCTATACTTTTTAAAGAGGAGACATTGTGGCAATAAGATGGGTCATTTTCTCTCTTCTGATGCTTATTCATAAAGCTCTTTCTTTCTTCAGCTAGACTGTGAGTTCCTGAGGGCAGATTGCTGTCTGTGTTCTAGGTCTTACCTTGGGTCAGCATCGTAAACATGATGTTTTACTCGGTAAAAAGCTGGTGAATAGTACAAGTAATTTGTAGAGCACTTTGTTCTAGTTTTATATGGTCTCCTATGGACATTTAATAAGTTGGGTGACAAAATATGCCTCTGTGATACGCAGAAAGAGGTAATCAACCTACTTGGGCAACTGCCCCAGACTACTCTGTAGGTCTTTCCTAGTGTATAGGAATGTCCCAGACTACTCTCTGTCTTTCTTAGTGTGTATGAATGGAGCTACTCTAGGGTAGGAAGCTCCATTTGTTTCTGCCCACCTTCCAGGGCCACCTTCAGTGTGATGTTGAGCTTAATGGTATCAAGGTGGACATGTGAGTTGGAGAACATTCATGTAAGGTGTTAGGTGTTAGTAAGAAGTTATTGACCAATTTACTACAATTGATATTGAACCCTAATGGAAAAGCAAAGGTAATGGCTGTTAGAAGATGCCCTCTAAAATGTGTTGAGAAAATAAAACAAGAGGCAAAGAGATTAGATGTAACAACATGACTTTCCTAAGTAAACACTGGAGTTTATCATGTTGTGCTTTGAGATTATTACTGAAATCTACATCCCTGTTGCAGTGTGGACTTTACCTGAAGGTAGGCATTACATTCCCAGTGTCTGTTTTCTTAAAAGAGAAAAAAAATATGAAATATTTTTCCAAATATTCAGAAATCAGAAGGATTTCTTTCCTCCTGTGTGGCGCAGGCCAAGAGGGAACCCAACATGTGGATTCGGGCTCTCTCTGCTTCTGACTTTCCCTTGGCTGTAGTCATTGTTTCTTTTAGCAAAGTGAGATGAACCTTGAAAGGAATGCATAGCCCAGAGGCTTAAGAAATGAGGTACATGGAGATTTTTCTGTTAGCCCTGGAGGCCAAGTGCACTTGATATATGCAAGTTTTCTAACAGGTGCGGGAAGAGGGCCAGATCTGCTGACACAGAGCCCCTGCTAATTTCAGCACACCAGGACCCATGTCTTTGGCTTCATACAGTTATAGACTGTTAGAGTTGGAGAACAGCCTCTGAGATCCTTTAAAAGTCACTCTTCATAGTATAAATGAGAGGAATGAGTTATGTGCTATGTCCAAGTTCATATTTCAAGCTAATGACTAAGGTGGGGCTGAAGTGAGGTTTCCAAACTCCTGGCTCAGTACTTTTTCCATTAAATTCATCTCTTTTCAATGGATGGGGAGTTTTTAGAGCTCATGGGACATATATAAATGTTTCAAAAATTTTTGACTTTATTTAAGAACACAGATGTTTATATCCAGTATAAGGTTAGACTTACACATTAGCTCTTTTGGGATCATAAAATTAAGAATTTTTATTTCAATTTAAAACTTGTACTTTATTGTTCAACCCAAAACACTTAGGAATTTTTTTTATAGAGAGATTATAAATAATATAAATGCAAGTCTAATATTTCGCCTTTAAAAGACAATACAAATATAGAATCTGGGTTTTGATCAGCCTAAGAAAATGGAAACTTATGAAACCCAGGTACTTCATAGCTTTGAGAAGGTCATCTAAATAAATAAATAATTTAAATAATTTAAAATAATTTTTTAAGTTCTCTGAAAATCTCCTTCCTTCTTCCTTCCTCCCCTCCCCTCCCTTCTTTCCCCTTCCCTCCCTTCCTTCCTTCATTTCTTCCTTCCTGAGAAGTCTCACTGTATTGCCCAGAATGATGTAGAGGGTAGTAACTACTCACAGGTGTCATCATGGTACACTGAAGCCTTGAATTCCTGGCCTCAATTGACACTCCTACCTCAGCCTCCTGAGTAGCTGAGCCTATGGGCATGTACCACCATGCCTGGTTCTAAGAATTTTTATTTAGAATTGCTACATAAAATATACAATGCCTAGTTAAATTTGGATTTCAGATACATAATAAATAATTTTCTCTAGTATGTCCCATGCAATATTTAGAACATGTATTTTAAAAAATTATTTGTTGTTGGCTCGGCACCCTCAATGGGCTAAGGCGCCAGCCACGTACACCTGAGCTGTCGGGTTCGAATCCAACCTGGGCCCGCCAAACAACAATGACGGCTGCAACCAAAAAAAAAATGGCCGGGGGTTGTGGCGTGTGCCTGTAGTCCCAGCTACTTGGGAGGCGGAGGCAGGAGACTTGCTTGAGCCCAGGAATTGGAAGTTGCTGTGAACTATGATGCCATGGCACTCTATCCAGGGTGACAGCTAGAGACTCTGTCTCAAAATAAATAAATAAATAAATAAATAAAAAATAAAAATAAAAAAAAATTTGTTGTTTATCTGATATTCACATTTAACTAGGAGTCTGTATAATATTCAGGAAAAAAATGATAGTTCCATCTGAAATGAATATGTACAGATGTTTTTCTTGTCATTATTCCCTAAACAATATAACCATTATTTATATAGCTTTTAAATATTACAGCAGAACCTCTGTAAGGTGATCACCCAAGGAACTGTAACTAACTGGTCAACATAAGAAACTTCCATTGACTATCTATAGAGCATGTTGGTCTATGAAAATTAGTCAACTTGAGGTAGTTAATGTAGGGAGGTGGTCCACTATGAAGATTGTACTGTATATAAAAATATTTACATTGTTTTCAGTGTTATAAGTAATCTGGGAGCGACTTAAAGTATTATATATGGAAGGGTGAGGGTGGGTTGTATGCCGAGTCATCATGACTTAAAGTATTATATATGGAAGGGTGAGGGTGGGTTGTATGCCGAGTCATCACTGTTTTATATTAGGGACTTGAACATCCAAGGATTTCAATATCCATAGGAGTTTGTAGAACCAATCGTGGATACCAAAGGTCAATTGTATGATTTTGACATTGTTATATTTTTAGATGTTCTTACTACGTTAGATCAATAGTTTATGTACTAGGTATTACAAAATGAATAAAATGCTTGAAGAAGAATAACTTTCTTGAAGTAAGAGAAAGGAGACCTGAACACATGATGTTAATAATCTGATAAGTTCAGCTATGAGAGTGAAGAGAAAGGCAACTTGGGGGACCCAGTGGTTCAGAGAAGACTTTTGCTGAAAGTGACACCTTGGTGCAGGTGTAACAGATGAGGGGACAAAACCCACCTGCTGAGACATAGGAGGGGTGCTCTAGGCAGACACGGTGGGAACAGTGAAGGCACGAACCAGCATATGTGTAATGTTGAGACATAATTGATTGTCAGAGCGGGGGAAGTTTTTAAAAGTGTGGTCAGGATTGTCCTTCAGATGCACCATCTGGCTTTGAGCTGGCCTGTGCAAATCAGGAGGTGGGACTGGAGGTAAGAAGGTCAACGTGGAGGTTGCTTCCATAATCCTTCTCAGAAATGATGAGTCAGAGCTACTCTGTGAGAACCGAAGAAGAAACAGACAAAAAATATTCCAGAGGTAAAAGCCACCTATCCTTGCTTGTTAGACATAGGCCTTATAAACAGCAGGTGGGAACTAGATATGCATTGTCATTTCAAGATGACAGAAATGTGTATGTGGCAAAAGAACATATAAGAGTTAGAAGACTCTGTTATTATTACCACATATGTTAGTTTTCTGTTGGGTGACTTTCTTGCTCGGGTATCTTCGTTAATGTCTCTTGACCAGACAGGGCTTAAGGGTATTCATGAAAAAGACACTGGTAATTATTTTCTTAATGTTTCTTCCCCAAAGTTCTCTTTAGGGAATAGGATCTGAATTATTTTTCTTGGTCCTTACAGTGACACCATCTACCTGCCAGTCTGCCTTCCTCTAATGCTATCAACAAAGAAAAGTGAACCTTTAAGCCAAGCCATGAAATTCACGGAAGGTGTCTTGTAGGGTTTCATCTACTCCAGAGGTGTCCAACCCTTTTTCTGTTCTGCCACACATTGGAAGAATAAGAGTTGTCTTGGACCACACAGTAAATACACAACATAAAGAAAGCGGATGAGCAAAAAAAAAGTCATGCATACTTTTCGTGATATCTGACACCATAGATAAGCAAAAAGCTCCTCACAAAATCAGCATGAGGTCCGGTGGGCTGCAGGTTGGACACTTCTGAACCAGGATGCTAACCACTTTAGGTACTACCAACCATTCATTTATGTATTTTCTATTGTTTTGGTTGCAGTCTCTTCCAAACAATGCATGTGCAGACATCTGTTTTTGAAATCAAAACTATTATATGAAACACCAGTCCTATAAAGAATCTGTTCCCAGGACACCAGGCCTGCAGTGTTAAACCGGCTGGACAAAAAGATCAGCTTCTATGTGCTTTTTCATTCCAGGTTTTAGGCACTGGTTGTGTTTATGACTTTTTTTGTATTTTGGGGAGCATTCGGTTTTCTCTGCTGGCCCAGTGAAATTGTTTCATTCTGAACTTGGCTTAATGATTCACTTTTCCTCAAGACATCTTCTAGAACCTTTGTGTCTAATATTTCTTCCGCAGGACTCACTTTCCCCTATAGGGTCATGTTCCAGAGAGATTTTTTTTCTCACACTTTTTCTTGCCAGTCACTTCTCTTCAATCAAGAGTTTGATTGGCAGTTTTCTTCTGTCCGTGTGTAATGAGATGCCCTATACCAAACCTCCCTTCCTAGCCCCCACTTCTCTCTGATGTCCTTTTTTTTTTTTTTAACCTTCTGAGTTATTCAACTTTAGAGTCATTCTTTTTGTATTGGAGAACAGTTTATGGTAAGCAGCCTTTTCTCTTAAAAATAATTTATAGTCCATTATAGTATAATTTATATCTTAAAATATTCAGTTTTTTAATATATGATTTGATAAGTTGTAACAAATGAGACCCATGTGACCACCAGTCAAATGAAGATATAAAAAATTGTTTTCCAGTAAAATAAGTGACAATAAAAATTTTCTGTGTAGGTCCAGTATTGTAGCCACTGGCCACATATTGCTGTTGGGCATTTGAAATATGGCCAGTGTGACCGAGAAAATAAATTTTTAATTTGCTTAATTTAAAAAAAAATTTTTTTTGAGACAAAGTCTCACTCTGTTGCTCCTGGCTGGAGTGTTAGCCAGTTCACTGCAACCTCAAATTCCTGGGCTCAAGCAAGCCCCTTGTCTCAGCCTCCCCAGTAGCTGGGACTATAGGAGCCCACCACCATGGCCAGCTAGTTTTTCTATTTTTAGTATAGATGGGGTCTTGCTCTTGCTCAGGCTGGTATCCAACTTCTAAGCTCAAGCAGTCCACCCGCCTCAGTCTCCCAGAGTCCTAAGATTATAGGTGTGAGCCACTGCACCTGGTCTTAATTTTTAAACTTTTAATACAACTGATAACCAAATTTGGCTGCCATAATGAACAGCTCAGATAGAGAACTTTTCCATGACACTGAAAGTTTCCTAATATGATGACTCTTCTCCCAACTCAGCAAGCGCCACTGACTCCAAGTTTTATCACTGTAGGACGAAATGAAATCATATTGGACATCCCCTTTTAAGTCTGGCCTTTTAAAGTCAGCTTTGAGATAATACCCATAGAACAGGATGCACCCATTGAACATGTACAATGTAATGGTTCGTCCATGGGGTCGTATGTAACATAAGTTGTTCATTTTTACCCATTTTATATCATAATAGAAACTTACTCCATTTAGGATGTTGTAACAAAATATCACAAAACTGTATGGATTATAAACAATAGAAATTGGATTCTTATGTCTAGAGGCTCGGAAGATCAAAATCAAGATGAATGTGCTGGCAGGTGTCTGACAAGGACCTGTTTTCTTGTTTGTAAATGGTGTCTTTTCATTTTGTCCTCACGTAATAGAAGAAGTGAAAGTCTCTCTGGAGTCTTTATATTAAGGACACTACTTCCATTCATAAGGGCTCTGCCCTTACAACATAATCACCTCCCAAAGGTCCTATCTCCTAATACTGTCAGTTTGGGGATTAGGATTTCAAACACATGAATTTGAGAGAGATGCAAACATTCTGATGATAGCAGAGATCAAAATATAATTATGATCACCCCAAGCTATATGTCAGCGTATCAGTATTTGAATGAACAGGAACTTTATTCAGGTTCCCTGCAGCCCATGGCAATCTTTTCTGAGGTGTTATTTTCTTTGACACATGGGTGAAATAATAGGGCAAGCCCCATGACTTCCACTTTCTGCCCATTTGTCCTCCCTCCCCCAGCTGGCTAACTTGAGCTTCTGGCCACTCCCAGGTTGCAGCAGGTGGAAGGGAAGAAGCTGGGATGCAGCAGTGCTTCCCTCTGGCTGTTACAGAGAGGTTAAAAGACCTTTGCATTTTTGTAGATGATCAAGGCCACCTCTGACTGTAGTTCTTAGGAGGCTCCTCTGAAAACACAGATTGGTCACTCATTTTTCCTCCCCCAGCCTCTGGGATACCGGAGATGTGCCGCTCCTTCCAGAAGTCTGCTCAGGCAGGGTTTTCAGGCAGCATCTGACTGTCTCTTTTCACCTGTAGCCCCCAGCTGATTACGTTGCCCTTGCTGCAGGTGGGACAGGGAATTGTAGGCAGCTGACAATACAATCTGGCTTATTCTTTTTCCTTCCTGCTGCCTCTGTCAGTAGCCATAACCTCTTGCCTGGAAAACCCTCAGGCACGTGTCAGGGGCTGGTCCACTCAACTCCTGGAACTCCAGAGGATCTAGAAGGAAATTCCTGGACAATCTGTTCTCACAGTCATTGTGGGTGGGAATTAGAGCATTTGACAACATCTCCAAATGATTCCTCTCTAATTTTCCATGCCTTCCGTGAGCCTTTTAACTGCCATTGAAGTCTGAAGGTGAAGAATAAGGTAAGGTAATAAACGTGGCTCTCAGATACTCATTTGGCAAATGCTGCCTGGGTGTCTAATACCTCACTCTGAAAAGTGGACGGTGGTAATTGCCACCACAATTGTTATGTCCTCAGCCAAAAGAGACTGAGGCAGTTTGATTAGAACATCCTGCTACATATAAAATTTTGATAAATACAATTTTTGCCGGTGTCACACCATTTACCTTTCTCTGGTAGCGTAGGAGAGAAGGCATATTCCTTTAAACCTTACCCAGTCCTAAAACCTGTTCCCCAAAGATCTCCCTCAGAAATCTAGAGCTCCTTGTTTGTACCACCTTTTCTTTTTTTTGTAATTAATTATACGAGCATGTCCTTTACCGTGGTTATTTGTAGACATGGCTTGTGTTTGTTGAGTCGCACTGAAGATCGATCTTCATTGTTATAAATAGCCCTGTATGCTTCTGAGAAATTTTGTGTATTCCCGTCCTGTGCTGGCGTCTACTCCCTGTGCATATGGCGACTCACTGAATGGCTGGGCAGGAGCAGGCGCAGGTCAGGGCCACCCGCCCCAACAGGAGGTCAGTTAGTGGATTGCTGAGAACAGGATTCAGTCGACTCAGCAGAACAGATCTCTTGCAGGCATGTTTTCTATGATAAACACAAATGTTGCTAAGTTAAAACGCCATTGTTTATTTGCTATGAGAATAGTAGCAACTATTTTTTACAAATTGCAAATGTTCTAACAACTGGGGACAAAATAATAATGTGCTTGTATTATATTGTCAATATTTCCTTTTATGCTCAGTTTTTGTTATGAATTACAGAGCATTTGAGAGTTATGTTTTAGTTTATTTATTAAATATTTATTAAATATCGGCATCATCCTGAATAGAACATTTCCAGCTCCTTAAATTCTAAGTAGAAACCTTTTATTGTCATTAGAAAGAAAACTAATATTTATTGTACATTTTCTCTGTGCTGAGTACAATTAGCAACGGGGGGTGTGGGGGTGAAAATGACAGTCTCAGCTCTTAAGGAGCTGTTACTGGTCAAACTTCCCAACAGCTGGGAAGTAATGGCCAGAGAGATTTTTTATTTTGGTATTATAATACATAAGGTATTAATTAGAATTCTCTAGAGACCTAGAACCAACAAGTCATCTATACAGGAAGAGATTTAATTTTTTTTTTGTTAAGTTCAATATACAAATATCTATTGTATGCCATTAACAATTAGAGAATTAAAGTTAACATGACAATACAAAATACATAGAAATAATTCTTCAGAAACATATAGTATTTCTACATGGAAAATTTCTAATTATTTTCGAAAATATAAAAAACCATGTCTATATATTGCAAAATTGTTATTAATGATTTTTTTTACTTATTTAGTAAACTTCTCCTTCTGTTATAATTCAGGTTATTGTCTCGAGATTCATTATTAGAATTTGCTCACAAGTCAGAGAAGCCAAAGGTGTAATTCAGTCTGAGTCTAAAGCCCTGGGAACCAGAGTAGCCCTTGATGTCGATTCCAGTCTGGGTCTGAAGGCCTGAGAACCAAGTCGGGATGATTCAAGTGCCAGCTCAAACAAACAGGCAGGAGGAAGTGAATTTCTTTTGTACTAGTAAGGCCCTCAAGAGATTGGATGAGCCCCCAGTCCCACCTCAGGGAGGGGAATCTGCTTTTCTAAATCCATCGATTCAAATGCTAATCTGACCCAGTATTACCCTCACAGACACACCCAGAATAATGCTTAATCTTGGCACTCTGCGGCCAGTCAAGTTAACAATAAAATTAACCATCATACACATACTTGGTGATGTAACAAAAGGAGGGGCCTGAAAGGGGGTAAAAATGTATTTTATCCCTTTAAAACCTGCATCCCTGCCTAAAGCCAGGAATTAGAGGGGCAGAGGACCATCCTTTGTTTTTGTACCATAAGAAATTGTTCAGCAGGGAGGTCAAGAGACTGTCTTCTTTAGAGATGAACTATAGTTAAATAGCGTGGCCTAAAACTGAAAATCCTCCTTTTGAGAGCTCTGTTCATAGGACAATGGTACTTTAAGACAGGAGTCTGGCATTCTCTTCATTTGCCAGCAACTTAATAAACCTCCCTTTCCTTCTCAAAGCACTTTTCCTTGTTCTACTCCTGTGGCCTTGGGGTGAAGTGCCAAATTTTTGATAACAGTGCCTGGGAACATCTTCCCAAGTGTTTCCTAACCAGCAGCTAATGAGGAATCCCTCTCCTTACCTGCCTTCTCACCAGTCATTTTTGTGGCTCGTTTCTTTGTTTCTTCTTTGGTGCTCACTAGCCTTTTAGAGATGCAGACATAGTTTCTCTTTAAGAAAAATGGTAGGACCCACTAGAACGAGGTGATGCACAACTAGGATTAATTGCCCTGGCTCTCTTCTTCCTTCTTCGTTTTCTTTTCTTAATTCATATCAGTGATTTAGAAGAACTCAAACTCTGTAAAATAATTCAAAAGAGCTTAACTCTGAGCCAAATATGTGTGACAGTGGCCCAGAGAGTCATACCCAAGAAGGTTTGAGCCAGTGGTTTTGCCATAGTGAATTACAATTTGGTTTTATACATTTCAGGGAGATAATAATTGCATGTAAACTCATACTTAAATGTTAGGTCCAAGAAGGCAGGCAATCTTGAAGTGGGATTTGCAGGTTATAGGTGGGTTTAAACTTCTTTGATTTGTAATCAATTAAAGAAATGAAGCTTTGTCTAAAGACTTTGAATGTTTTAAGTTAAGGAAGTCAATTGATCAGAAACAATCCACTGGACCCATTCTAGCAGGTGTGGCTTGAGCTTTGTCTTGCATAGACTTAGGGCTGCTAAGGAGCCGCAAAAGACACCTCCAAAAAGGGAGGGAGGCATGGTAAGGTGTGTCTGACCTCCCTTCTCATAAACAGCAGCTCAGCTTTAGAGTATTTCCAAGGCCCAAGAGGGGATTCATTCAGTTAACTGGCTGGGCAGTATCTTAAGATTTTATTTTAGTTCACAGACATTTATTGGATTAAGCATTTTATAAAATTCACTCATTTCATCTCCATAAAAACACTCTGAGTAGTTTCTTTTATATTTTCATATTCACACTTCAGAAATAGGGAAACAGTGGTACAGACTCTGAAGTTATTTTCCTGGTGAGTGACTGTGCTGGGCTCTTCCTAGTCCACAGCAGAGCCATGTAATTCATCTGCTGCCACAGTTCGCCCAGGTTGGCAGGATAGGTTCACGGTCAGGGTCGCAGGCTCTGCACCCTGTTCCCCACCCCTCCAGAGACTTCAAAGCAGATTGCCTCCACCAAGTCCCCTCTCCTCAGGGCTGCTCTGTTAGAAGTGGTGCTGCCTTGGTGGTAAGGGTGATTGTCTCACACACACAAAAGAACCAGCAAGTAAACAGAATCTGCTTGTCCTTAATAGCACAACAACTTTATCTGGCTTTTAAAAAGTTTAACGTTCCTCAGTATAGGTTGCCCTGACCAGAAAGTACAGTTATCGCTAATCAATTATACATTTTATATTAAAACATACTTACCTCTGAACCCTAGACACAGCTTCCATGATTTTTGTTTCTCTTTTCTAAGTGAGAATAATAAAATATTTTGTATAAGAAAAGTCACAGATGGTAATACTGCTTTACCCTTGTCCTTCCCAATTCTGTAAGTGAGCAAATATTCAACTGCTAAAACTAACATCCCCCCAAATTTTAATTCATTTGTATCTATACTTCTTTTGTGTTTCCTTTTCCTTCCTGCCTCCCTTCAATCCTTCCAACACATACTGAATGAGAACCACCAAGCGACGTGTTCTGAGCTCTGTGGTATTCAAATCTAACACTATAAAAGTTTGTTTCTGGTTCACATCATGGTGCAGTACGGCTTGGTGGAGGGGCTCTGCATTTATTTAGAACCAGGCCCTTCCAGTTTGAGGGTTCATCATCCATTAAGTCCTAGGAGTCTTTCACTGGGTCCTTGGTACTTGGTCGACATTGGAATAGAGGGAGACAGTCATTGTGTGGGAGGTTTTTCAGGGCCAGTCTGGAGGTGCCACATTTCCAGCCCTTTCCATTCTTAGCCACAGGACTTCATCCAGCTACAGGAGGCTGAGAGAGGTGTTTAAGAGATGTGCCCAGCAGGAATATGGGGGATATGTGAAGAGAATCTAGCCAATATCTGCCATATCAACAAAAGTTGCTGAGAACACATGTTCTTTTTTGTTTACTCTTCATTCCTCCCTCCCTCCCTTCAATCCTTCCAACAAATATTTAACAAGAACCACCTATTAAGCTTCAAGTATTCTAAACTCTGTGAAATATATTTGTGAACAAAAGCAGACATTGCCCCCTTCTTCCATGGGTCTAAAAACTGAGTTTAAAGAAGCCGTGTATAAATTAATCACATGCAAAGAATGGAAAGTTGAAACTATGACTAGTGCTTTGTCTACTGTGTGATACTATGAAATCTACAATGAGAGGCGTTTGCTTGGTCAGGATAGCAAGGATGTGCCGATACACCACATGTACATATTAGTACAGCAGGCCTAAGTCCTTATTTTGACCACCTCCCTATGTGAACCAGTTTGTTACAGTTCCTTAGGTGGTCATCATATGGGGGTTCTACTGTAATTCTTGAGCTGATTCTGATTCTTGAAGACTGAGGAGGCATCATGCAGGTGAAGAGTGGTGGTTGGAGGGGAAGAGGGTGATTGGTGGGGGACCAGGGTGGCTGGGCCATGTGCAAGAGGTGAGCCTGGATGGGTTGAAGCTGGAGAACAGGGGTTGGGGTCATATGGCCTGAGATGGAAGCGGGAGGGCAGAATGTAGTGTTGTTCCCTGAGCTGAGAACAGTGGTAGACTTGTGGGGGCATTGTTGAGTTTTATACATCCAAGTGAATTTTGAGGTCAGGATTTCAGAGAAAGGGTCATCTGGACTGTGAGTCGTCTAATGTGGGTGATGTTTGAAGCAGTGGGTATGGATGAAGTGACCTAGTCAGAGGATAGAGTGGGAAGTGGAAAAGGCTGGTGATGGGAACTTGAGGCCTCTGACGTGCAACAGAAAAGCATATTGCATCTGCAAAGGAAACAGCGAAGGAGCCAAGCTTTTACCAGAAAACTCCTTTGTAAAAACTTCTAAGTTTCGGTTTCTTTAAAAAATACAACCAATGGAAAGTGAATCCACCAACTTTTTTATATACTTTTACTTACTCAGAAAAGGACGCATGCTTTTAAGAGAAAATAACATGCTAATAGACTTGTCTTCTCTGCCTTGTATATTGCAATAGCTTTATTTCAGAGTGAAGCCTCAATACCAACTGATGAGAAAGATTAATGCTATCATTTTCTCTTGATCTGTCCAGAACAGGAAAAGTTGCTCCTTGGGTTGAATGGCAAATTTCATGAACAAAACTTTCAAGCAGTGTAAAATGCCACTACACAGCTATGGCTGCAGTTGGGAAGGGATTTTCCCAAAAGGGAGGAATCAGCCGTAACTCTCCGCCATCGTAGCTATATGTATAAATGCAGAAAAAAAATTTTTTAACTCAGCATGCAACTTGTAGTAGGGACTTGTACTTTGCTCCCCAGATACACTGACATCCCCGCCTGTTTCAGGACAATAGTATCAGGCAGAAGCCACATAATAATAGCATTGCTCCATGCCTGTTTGTTTTCTGAACTCCTTACTCTTGTTAATTAGTTAACGCTCCCAGTGTTATTATCTGATCTCAGAAGCACATCTTTACCCAGACGCAGCAGAGTGAGTGTAAAAGCTTTGCTGAGGAAGGAAAAGAAAAGGGGGGCAGGGGAAAGCCGAAGCCTGACTGTAGGAGAAAAGCTTGAACTTGAGGCCCAGGGCTGGGCATGTTTCCTGCATATGCACTGGGAAGAAATATCCCTTCAGATTGTACATGATTCCCCAAAGGGGTAATAGATTAGTGCTTTCTTTTATCTTTAAATCTTTACTCATCTCTCTGGATTTGGCAGAGCTGATAAAGTATAACGGCAAAGTTCAAAGGGGAAAGAGTGTTTCATAGGAGAGGGAGGCCCTGATTCTGTTGCTTTCCCAAAATTTATTCCAGAGTAGCCAGGAGGAAAATGAACAAACATCATTAATGTGGGGTGAGAGTGGGGGATTGATGGAAAATACGTTGGCTGAACAGATGGCAGTGGGGACAGGGGCAAGAATTAGCAAGAGTTATTGATCTTCCACTGCATGCAGCGTGGGAGACATGTTCCAGTGGTCACTAAAGTGACCATTATGTCTGGTTCATTCCTCACAAAGATGATAATCAAATGGCAGAGATAGGACATACATGCTGGAAAAGAACAAAGAGATACAGAAATGCGTTAAATAAGTGACATAAAATATACATTCACAATATTTATCAAAAGTCTTCAGAATAATTTGCTAGATCCATCTGTGCCACTTCTTAGCTATGTGACCTTGCAAATGTCAGTCACTCTTGAGCCTCACACGATTTGTAAAAAAAGAGTTATAAATTCGTAAGTTAACTTATGTTAATTCTATCACATACATACTGGTGAAAGAGTGAATGAATGAATGACTTAGTACTGTGCCTGGCACTTAATAAATGCTCTTAAAATAGACCTATTATTTTTACTATGGTATTTTTTGTGTGTGCCATTAAAAAAGGTGGAAGACATCCTTCTATAAAATAATGCTTGACTGAATATACCCTTGCAACACTGCCCATTGCTATATTAAGGAATGAAGGGATGGTTGGATAATTTGCATTCTCACAATTCTGTAGAGAGGAATAAATTATAATTATGACTCACATTTTGCTTCCTCAGTTGCTGCAAGGTGTTTGGAGAGAGACCAAAAATAAGAACTTAGAGGTACTATACACTTAAGGAAAAGATCGGTTTTCAGTGGGATTTTTTAACACTTTTGCAACAAGAAATAAATGAAATCATGTGGGCTAGGGAAATAGCCTGAAAGAAACTCAAAGGCAGAAGTTAACCAATTTGTTTGCTGTGGAATACAATGAGTAAGAGTAACTGGAACCTCTATGTGATACAGTAGAGCAGAAAACCTAGAGGGTTTTCGATGAATTTCTATCTGAAAGTTAGTCCAGAAGAAGGGAGGAAAATTCTGTATTTCCATTTATAGTGCAACTGTTATAGATTTACTGAACAAAAGGCTTATTGTGGTTGATTAGTTCGGTTGAGCAACTTTAAACAGCTTATTTTCTTGTTATAATTCACCCAGACCATGAAGCTTTGTGATAAAGGTAGTGAATGAGGAAGAGGCAAGGTAATGAAAAAAACTAACATCTACTGAGTATTTGGTATAAAACAATCACTAGTTGCTAGTTATTTTGTAAGAGGTATCTAATTTATTTGTCATGATAATCCCATGTGATAGGTAAAACCCGCATTTATTTGACACTAAAGTCAGAACTTTCATTAGTAACTTCTAATGAGACAACCTCAATTATCAGAGGTTAGCAAACTACAGCCCACGGATCAAATCCAACTCTACTTGCTTTTATAAATAAAGTTTTATTAGAATACAACCATGTGTATTCTGTATCATCCGCAGCTACTTTCACACTACAAAAGCAGGGTGGAATAGTGGTGGCAGTGACTACAAGGCCTGCAAAGCCTAAAATATTTGCTATCTGGCCTTCTACAGAAAAAATTGATGCTAATCTGTTGTTTACTACTAACTGCTCTGACACTTTGGGCAAGGTCCTTTTCGAGAATTTTTTGACCAGAAAACAGATGATGATGCCAGCCAAGTCTCAGTTAGAGAGTTGTAACAAAGTAACCTGTTGTATATGAAAATTGCATGGAAACTTCAGAGTGGTCTAACAGGTAGTGTAATTAGTCACCTTTTCTTCTACCATGTTATGAAAAATTTTAAGTGTAAAAAAAAATGGAAAGAATTTACAATGAATACCCATATACTCATCACTAGATTCTACAATTAAAATTTTGTTGTTTTTTTTTAATTACTTATACCTCTACCTTACCAGGTAATCTCTATATCCATCCAACCATCCATCTTTTTTATTCATGTCAATGGATAGATATCAGTAAAATTCATCCTCAATGCTTTAGCTTGTATGTCATTAACTGGAAATTAGTATTTCTTTACTTTTTTAAGGTAAATTTTATGTATAATGGAATGCACAAAACTTAAATATATCTTTTGATAAATTTTGACAAATGCATATACTTGGTAACACCAGACCCTTATTAGGGGTACAAAGCACTAATATCACCCCAGAAAATTCCCTCATGCCCCCTCCCAGTTTCCGGCTTACCCTACTCTCAGAGGCAACTACTGTTTGGCATTTTTTCCACTATCGATTAGTTTTGCTTATTTTAGAACTACATGATTAAGGAGAAGATCAATTTTCTTGATTCTTGATTCTTTTTTGGTTCTTTGGAACTAATGGAAGATGTTGTATGTACTCATTTTAGTAAGGCTTCTTTTATTCAGCATAATGTACTGACCAATGTGCGTATGAGTACTTTTTTTTTTCTTTATTAATTGACTGAGATTAATTATATGAATACACCACAGTTTGTTTTATTCATTCACCTGTTAATGAATTCCTGGAGTGTTTCCAATTTTTTATTATAAATAAAGCTGTCATAAACATTCTTATACAAGCCTTTTTGGAAATATGCTTTCTTATCTCTTTTTATAAACATCTAAGAGTGAAATTGCTAGGTCCCAGAGTAGGTGTTAGTATTATTTTGTAATAAACTGCCAGATAGTTTTCCCAAGTGGTTATACAATTTCACATCCTCCACTGACAATGTACTAGAGTTCTGGTTGTTTTACATCTTTGCCAACATTTGGTGGTATTAGCTTTTAATTTTAGCCTTTCTGGTAGAGAGTAGGAGTATATCATGGTAGATTTAATTTGCATTTCCCTGATGACAGCTGATCATGAGCAACTTTTCATGTATTGACTATTTGTAAGTGTCTTTTAGAATCTGATATTTTTAATCTTGATTTGTTAGTCATTTATATTTTTTGGGATACTGATCCTTGGTCACATATGTCTTTGAAGAGCAGCTTTAAACTTTTTTAATTTTTAATTTCTGTGTACTATCTTAAGAAATGTTTTCCTACCTCCGTGTTGTAAAGATATTCTGTGTTTTATTCTTGAAGTTTTATTTTTTATGTCTAGGTCTAGGATCCCTCCTGAATTACTTTCAGCATGCAGAATAGGGGTTGAGGTTCGCTTTTATCCATGTGGCTATTCTATTGTTCTGCATGATTTGTTCAACAGACTTCCCTTATTGAATTGCTTTAGTGCCTTTGTTGAAAATAAATCAATGATATAAGGGTGAATCTATTTCCTTTTCATTGATGTTTTTTGTCTATCTTAATGCTAGTACCACATTCTATTGATTATTGTGTCTTTCTAATAAATCTTAAATGTAGATAAAGTCTTTCAACTTTGTTGTTATTTTTCAATATTACTTTAGTGTAAATCATTTATGTCCCCATAAAAATTTTACAATAAATTTTCGTCCACATAAACCAAAAACCTTATGGGGTTGTGATTGAATTGCATCAAATCTACAGATATGAGAAAATTAGCATTTTAATAATGTCGAGCCTTTCAATTCATGAATGTGGTATATCTCTACCTTAATGTAGATTTCCTTTAACTTCTCTCAGCAATGATTGTAGTTTGCAATGTGGAGGATTTATATGTCTTTTGTTACATTTATTCAAAATAGTTCATGGTTTTGTGCTTTCAAAAATGGGATTAATATTTTTAGAATTTTATTTTCCAACTCGGTGCCTGTGGCTCAAGCGGCTAAGACTCTAGCCACATATACCCAAGCTGGAGGGTTTGAATCCAGCCTAGGTCTACCAAACAACAGTGACGGCTGCAACCAAAAAATAGCTGGGCATTGTGACAGGCACCTGTATTCCCACCTATTTGGGAGGCGGAGGCAGGAGAATCGCTTGAGCCCAGGAGTTGGAGGTTACTGTGAGCTGTGATGCTACAACACTTTACCCAAGGTGACAGCTTGAGGCTCTGTCTCAAAAAAAAAAAAAAAAGAAAGAAAGAATTGTATTTTCCAAGCGTTCGCATCCAGCATGCAAAATACTGTTGATTTTGTGTATTCATCTTGTATCCTGAAACCAAGCTAAATTCACTTATTAGTTCTAGGACTATAATTCTATAAATTCTTTTTTTTTTTTTTTTGTAGAGACAGAGTCTCACTTTATCACCCTCGGTAGAGTACCGTGGCGTCACACTGCTCACAGCAACCTCCAACTCCTGGGCTTAGGCGATTCTCTTGCCTCAGCCTCCTGAGTAGCTACAGGCTACAGGCACCTGCCACAACGCATGGCTATTTTTCTATTTTGCAGTTCGGCTGAGCTGGGTTTGAACCCGCCACCTTCGGCATATGGGGCCGGCGCCCTACTCACTGAGCCACAGGCGCCACCCTATAAATTCTTTAGAATTAAATATACTAACAAAAACATCATTTGTGATAAGAGCTGGTTTTGCTCTTCCTGTACAATCTTTTATGACTCTTCTTTGCCTTATTACCCTGGCTAAGCTCTCCTGTATAATATTGAATAGAAGTGGTTAAGAGTACCATACATACTTTGTTCTCAATCTTAGAGAAAAGGCATTGAATATTTCATCATCATGTGTAATATTAGCTTCTGTAGATCTTTTTTAAAAATCGGATTTAAGAAATTATCTTTCTTTCCTGATTTGGTGAGTCTTTCTTATTTATTAATATCATAAATAGGTGTTGAATTTATCAAATGAATTGTCTGCATCTATTGAAATGAGCCTGTAAATTTTTCCCCTTTATTTTGTTACTGTGATATATTGTAATGATTAATTTTTTGTGTGTGCAGTTTTTGGCAGGGGCTGGGTTTGAACCCACCACCTCTGGCATGTAGGACCAGCATCCTACTCCTTTGAGCCACAGGTGCCACCTTTGTCTTGACTGATTTTTATTTTTATTTTTTTTTGTATTTTTTTTATTTTATTGAATCATAATTCTGTACATTGGTGCAATCATAGGGCACGATTCATATACATTCAGAAATGTTTTGATCGTACTGTTACAGATAGCCTTCATGGCATTTTCTTGATCACTATATAAAGACATTGATACTCT
>CAUYON010164047.1:0-15103 GCA_963573935.1 Arctocebus calabarensis | reverse complement strand
AAAAAAAAAAGCTTCAATTAAACAAGATGAATAAGTTGTAGAGATCTGCTATACAACAACAAAGTGCTTGAACTATGTACTTAAGAAGTTTGTTACTAGGGTAGATCTTAAATGTTATTATCAGAAAAATGGAGAAAAAGAAGAGGAAGAAGTGGAGGAGGAGGCAGGGGAAAAAGAAAAGGAAGGGGAAAAGAAAGAAGAAGAAAAATGCAAGGAGGCATGAGGAAACTTTTGGAGTTGACATGTTTGTTACCTTGATGGTGGTGATGATTTCATGAGATTATGCCTATATCCCAACTCATCAAATTGTATGTAGATACTCCTTGACTTAGGATGGAGTGTGTCCTGATAAATCCATCATAAATTGGTAATATTATAGAAAATGCCTGTTTAACTTATAATATTTTTGATTTACAATGGGTTTATCCGGACATAATTCCAATTGAAGATGAGGAATATACTAAATGTGCATTGCTTTTTTACCACTTTAAAGTCCAAAAATCACTAAGTCAAACTGTTGTCGGTCAGGAAGGCCTGTACTAGTTATGTTCACTTTATGTACATCCTATGTATGCCTCAATAGAGTGGCTAAAATAAATAAAAATAAAATGTTTTTTTAAAACTGCTGTGTACATAATGATAATTATCCATTGTAACTGAGGTCTGACAGTTTTTACTTACCCTTTGATGGGGGCAAGCTTATTTTTCTTCCTGATATTTGTATGAAACAAATGTGTATATGTCATATTTGCTACCTTTTATTTATACATGTTGACATTATATTTTACCTTTTATGTCGTACAGTGGAGAAATGATGTGGTACTTCCTTAGAAACCGTTATCAATTCTCTCTGGGGAAGAGAAACACGACCCTCTCTTATATTTAGCAGGGAGATAATGATGGTTGGTGCCACCATTCTCCAGAAAGAATCCCTTCACTTTTCAAAACCTATAGAGGAATTTTCTGCTCCATGTTGTATTATGCTGCTGGATCTGTCCTATTGGTCTAAGAACCAGGAAACGTATATTTGAGTTCACAATGCCTTGACTCTGTCATATGTGACTATGTCTGCCAAAAAAAAAAAAAAATCCTGTGAGATATTGTTTGGATCTTACTTTTTTTTTTTTTTTCAGTTTTTGGCACGGGCTGGGTTTGAACCCACCACCTCAGGTATATGGGACCAGTGCCCTACTCCTTTGAGCCACAGGCGCCGCCCCAGGGTCCTACTATTTTTAAATGAGTGCTTAGCTAAGTGAATAGTCTACTTTATAGGTGAAACCAATTTTGAGTACTCTATCAAGTAGACTGTCTAAATTCACCTGTACCTTGTTTCTAATACATAATGAACTTAATAATTGATGTGGATGGTAGAATAAATTATGCACTAATAAAGTTCTTGTAGAATCAAAATGTAGTAAGTACTCAGGGTGGCGCCTGTGGCTCAGCAAGTAGGGCGCTGGCCCCATGTGCCGAAGGTGGTGGGTTCAAGCCCAGCCTCTGCCCAACTGCAAAACAAAAAAATAGCCAGGCGTCGTGGTTGGCGCCTGTAGTCCCAGCTACTCGGGAGGCTGAGGCAAGAGAATGGCCAAAGCCCAGGAGTTGGAGGTTGCTGTGAGCTGTGTGATGCCACGGCACTCTACCGAGGGCCATAGAGTGAGACTCTGTCTCTACAAAAAAAATATATATATATATATAGTACTCAGATAATTCAGTAGAAGATCTTGCCTGCCTCTCCTTTGGCCTTCTGCTATTCTCCACCTTGCTCACCACACTTTAGTTATACTGGTCTACTTTCAATTCCTCTCAATAACTATTTTTCTTCCTTGAGAGAAACCAATTCCTCTGTATTAAAGCTTTTCCCCCATGATTCATCCAGCCAATGTTTACCTATTTTCATATTGTCACTTACTCAGAGGGACTCACTATTACAACTACTATATCCTCAATCTACGTAAGATCCACTGTTCTTCTCCTTAGAAACAGGTTACATTCCAAATAATATCAAATACATTTGTTCTTAGACTATTTGTATATCTTTTGAGAGAATCTAAATGTTGCGAGTCTTGGATCATTATTGTTATTACTTATTTTCTATGTTTTCCCAGCTCTTTCAACAATTTCTCTTTGCTTTTGTACTCGTCACATATAATGATGTTAATAATATTTATAAAATATTTCAAAAACACATGTGCACACAAATAGAACAAACACCTTCATCTACATAAGATGTGATATCTAAAACTAGAGTAACTATGTCTGATCAGAGTTACTATGTCTGACACTGTTTATTTTTATTACAATTTGATGAATATAAAGGAATACTCATAATAATATTTTAATATTAATTTTTCTTCATACACCTGTGTTGCTTTATGATTTTTATATGATTATTGGTTTAATATTGACAACATCCTGATATTATAAACTCCATATGGGCATGGACTGGGTGTATTTTGTGTACTCTTTAATATTGAGTGAAAATAGTATAGTGCTGCCTTTTAGCATATGCATCATAAATTTTTGGTGACTACAGAGCTCCACTTCCATGCTTATCTTATTTGAAATAAACCCATTCCTGTATATATCTGCATTTTGTAACCACCTCATCATGTACACAGTCAGTGCCTGGTATGTTGTGGACACTTAAATATGTGTTGATAAACTAAATTAATGATGCCTCAACTTGCCTCAGTGCCTTCTGATCTCTTGGTGAGCAGTATGTGTATCTTTCAAAGGTGACCTACTTAGCCTGGCATATCACATAGACTCTCAGTAAGGATTTAGGCAGTTCATTAACATTAACAGTTGCCCCTCATGGTACTCGGCCTTCATTAGTCACCTTTCTTTGTCTCTTATATAAATCAATTTCTGGACACTAACTAGAACATTTGTGGGAGAGGTCTTAGTCCCTAATGAATTTAATTTTCATTTTAGACTGGATTATTGACTTATCTCAGGTCTTTTTTATGATGGTGAACTGTTGGTGTCCATGAATAGGTATTATTATTTATGCCCAGGGACAGGAGCTATTTCTTTTCTCCAGAAAATGATTCTCTCGCTTACTGATGGGATACTAAACTTTGGGTGTTCAGTTCTTCTACAACAATGGTTGTTAAACTTTTTGGTCTTATCATCCTTTGGTACTCTTAAATACCATTCAAGATTCCAAAGAACTTTTGTTAGTGTAGACTACCATGTTTTAAATGAAAAGTGAGAAATGTTTGAAATATTTATTAATTCATTTTAAATTGCATGTAGAAAGAAAAAAATGTTTTCTTAAGAAACTACATTTTTCACAACAAAAATTAAATAGAGTGGCATTGTTTTACATTTTTGCAACTCTTTATAAGAGTTAGCTTAAGAGAAGGCAACTGTTTTTAGTATGTTTCCACATTCAATGTACTGGCATATCTCACATCATATAACCTATGTAAAACTCATGAAAAAATAAGAGAGAAAAAGTCAAATAATACCTGGGTACTGTTGTGAAAATTGTTTTAGCCTTCCAGACCCCCCAAAGGGGTTTCAAGGACCCCCAAAGGCCCCTAGACCACGCTTCAGGAACTACTATTTAAGAGAATATAACTATTTTTCCACCTCCAGTGGCTATATTTTTTCAAAGAATAGCAACCTGTGTTTCTGAAGAACTTACCTGCAATTGTGTGCAGATTTCAAATAAATGAAACGGAAATACCTTTGCCTTTTCTTCTGCAAGATGAAAGTGGTAAACAAAATGTTCTCTTTTTCTTTCTCTCTCTGAGGAACTGCGATTTTCCGTCTCTATGTACTGTACTTATATTCCACTGGAAATGTACACAGTGTGGGACAATAGATGACATTTTGCTGGGGCTGGAAATTCTGACTACCCCAGGAATTCAAAATATAGGCACAGTGATAAAAAATCACCATAAAAGACAGAGTAACAAAAAAGGATGTGAAATTATAAAGGAAGTGATAACGTTGGTTACGGGTTAGGAAGAAAGAGAGAAATATGGAAAGAAACTCGAATAGCATAAAGGCCAAAAAGAGGAAAAGGAGCGAGAGATACGCGTCTTTTTAATAGTTATTTTCCATGTTTGATTCTAAGCTAAGAAGAGTCATATATTTGAAAACTTTAGTAAACTGAAGCAGAATAAATGTTTCAAATCAGGTGCAAAGTCTTGTTTTCCTATTCGCTGTCCTCCCGTTGTGGTCTGTGAAAGAATAAATGTGGAAGGCGCTGCTGATTGCTTCCATATTTCCGAGAGTAAAGTTTCTTATAATATTCGTTAAGGATTTTTTGAATTTGTGAGGAGTCTGTGGTTATTTCATCTTTACCATTTCTGACTGATGAAATTAGAGATTTTACTCTTTTTTTCCTGGCTAGGTTAGCCAAAGGTTTATCTATTTTATTGACCTTTTCAAAAAACCAACTTTTTGATTTGTTGCTCTGTTGTATAATTCTTTGGTTTTCAATTTCATTGAATTTTGCCCTGATTTTGGTTATTTCTTTTCTTCTGCTGGGTTTGGGATTGAATGTTCTTCCTTTTCCAGTTGCTTGAGATGTCCCATGAAGTTGTTAACTTCCTCTCTTTCCGTTTTCTTGAGGAAGGCTTGCAGTGCTATAACTTTCCCTCTTAGGACTGCCTTTGCAGTATCCCAGAGGTTCTGGTGATTTGTATCTTCTTTGTCATTTTGTTCCAAAAATGTGGTAATTTCCTTCTTAATCTCATCTATGACCCATCTATCATTCAGCATAAGGTTATTTAGCTTCCATGTTTTTGTATGAGTATGCAGCTTCCTGTTGTTATTGAGTTCAACTTTTACTCACTGATGGTCCGAAAAGATGCAAGGAATAATTTCTATTCTTTTAAATTTGCTGAGGCTAGACTCGTGACCTAAGATGTGATTGATTTTGGAGTATGTTCCGTGGGCTGATGAGAAGAATGTGTATTCAGTTTTGTTGGGAAGAAATGTTCTGTAGATGTCTGTTAAATCCAAATGTTGAGTGGTTAAGTTTAAATCTAAAATTTCTTTGCTTAGTTTCTTATTGGAGGATCAATCCAACACTGCTAAAGGAGTGTTAAAATCTCCGACTACTATGGAGCTGGAGGAAATCAAGTTGCTCATGTCGGTTAGAGTTTCTCTTATAAATTGAGGTGCATTCTGGTTGGGTGCATAAATATTAACAATTGAAATCTCATCATATTGAGTTTTACCCTTAACAAATACGAAGTGTCCATACTTTACCTCTTTCATGTTTACATGGATGGAGCTGGAACATATTCTTCTTAGCAAAGTATCTGGAGAATGGAAGAAAAAGTATCCAATGTACTCAGGCCTACTATGAAACTAATTTATAGCTTCCATATGAAGGCTATAACCCAATTATAGCACAAGAATATGGGAAAAGGGGCAAGGGAGGGGAGAGAACGGGAAGGATGGGTGGAGGAAGGGTAATTGGTGGGACCACACCTACGGTGCATCTTAGAAGGGTACAGGTGAAACTTAATAAATGCAGAATACAAATGTCTTCACATAATAACTAAGAAAATGCCATGATAGCTATGTTAAATAATTTGATGAAAATATTTCAGATTGTATATGAAACCAGCACATTGTACCCCATGATTGCAGTAATGTACACAGCTATGATTTAATTTTAAAAAAATGATTGCTTCCAAAGGTGCAAGTGAGTTTTAGTGGTCATACACATTTTCATGACCACACATATAATTGGCTTAAAAAGATTATACATCAGAATTCTTGCACCTTCAATACCCTTGTATGTGTCTAAGAAAGGGGTTTATCACCTAGCAGATGTTGGAAAACTTTAGTTAAGTGCCAGATAGCAAATGTGTTTGGCTTTGTGGGCCATCCAGTCATTGCTGCAACTACTAAACTCTGTTGCAGCATAAAAGCGGTCATAGACAATATGCAAATGAACGAGCCTAGCTGTATTGCAATAAAACTTTATTTACTAAGAACAGGTGGCAGGCATGATTTGGCTCATGAGCCACAGTTTGCAAATCCCTGATATATAACTTTCCCTCCTTGAATTTGGTTGATTGTACACAGAACCTGGTTCACATTCACACACATCGTTTTTCATAGAGAATATCATAAGACTTAGGTGAATATTGTTATTCCTCTCCAGTAGCAGCATTCAGATATTTATTTCAGAACTAAGCAAGTAGTACATGCTAGGTAGTAAGACTAGAGTATGATCACAAAAGACATGGTGTCTGCCCTTGTGGTGCCTGCACTATATTTACAGACTCAGGAAATTGCAGTATTTCCTATGGTAGAAACATTATGAAGAGCTATGGGATCACATAACAGGACCTATAACCTACACTTAGTTGGGGGGAGGTCAATTAATTAAGGAAGCTTTGTAGAGGAAGTGATGTCTAACCTGAGGTTGGAAATGTAACTACCTAGATCAAGGTTCGTGAAGAGGCATCCCAGGCAGAGTGAAGATCATAGGAAATATCATGACATGCATGTTCTAGTGAATTTCAATGAAAAATAAGTTGTTCAGTGGATTATAGAATGCAAAGAAAGGTGAAGAAAGAGAAGTGGAGACCAGATCACAAAGAGCTATTTGAACCATGTTAAAGAGGTTGTATTTTATCCCATTGGCACTAAGGTATTATTTTACATATGGGGGCATGATCAGAAATATTTCAGAAAGATATCTCATATTGAGGTGTCAAGAATAGATAATAAGAAGGCAATGGAGAGATAGAAACCAATTAGGAAGCAGTCTCGGAAAAAGTTGTTAGGAAGCAGAGAGACTGAGAGAGGGAGGCAATGGCAAGGGGAATGGAGAGAATTGGGCAGATTCCACAGAGAAGTCTCAAGTGGAACTATAAAGACATTGATCCACTTTGGGAGTGAGGGGGCAGGAGGAATCAATGTTTGCTTCTGGATTTCCAGCTTGAGAAACTGGAAGCTGGTAGAACCATCCATTGAAGTTGACAGAGAAGTAGGTTTGGGTAGGAAGATAATGGTGTTTGCTAAGTCTTTAAAGGAAAAAATCTAACTGGGATTGAAATCAGAAAAACAGTTTGACATCATATATGCTTCATTGTATTTTCCATCAGATGGTAATGGCTTTGTAAAAGGCTTTATTGATACCCCATGCGGTTGTCTCTGATAGATAAATATCCAAGCAGCCTGCACTAGCACCTAGTGTCGGGAGCACACAAAAATATCTAAGGGAAATTCTGGGCAGTTTGCCAATTGCCTTAAAGTAAGGTTGAAGAATAGAGTTCAATCTGAAGCCCTCCAAAAATTATTCTAGAATTTCTTTTTATCTAAGAACTAGTTTGATGAAGAATATTAATTATGAAAGCCTTGATTCTAGTTATAATCTCTTAAGATTAGGCCTTTTGACCACATTGCCTATTAATCTTCTTACATTCTATTCCTAACATTTTTTTCATTTCTTTGTTGTCTTTTTGAACAGTCTGACTACATTCCTGCCTCAGAACCTTTGTTCTTATTTCCTTTGCTTATAGCGTTCATTCCCACAATATTTACATGGCTTTCTTTCTCACCTGCTTTATTTCTGTATTACTTAGGTCAAGCTGCTATTAAAAAAAAAATCTTATTGGTTTACCATAATACAAGCTTCTTGTGCAAACTTTGGCACACTTCTTCTGGTCAACAAGCAGCTTCTCTTAGAGTGGTGAATCAGGGGTCCCCAGAGTACTTTGATGTTATGGCTCTGGCATCTTTAACATGTCACTTTCGAAATCACTATGCTTTTCTACATTAGAAAGAAGAGCAAGGAATATCAATCACATAGGTGGTGAGAAGTGGGGAGAGGTAGGGTTTTTGCTCACATTGTATTGGCTAGAACTCAGTCATGTGGCCACATCTAATGACAAGGAGACAGGAAATGATGACTAGCTGCATAATTAAGAAAACAAAAGAAACTCTCCACCTGTAGCTCAAGTGGCTAAGGCACCAGCCACATACACTAGAGCTGGTGGGTTCAAATCTAGCCCAGGTCTCCAAACAATGACAACTACAACCCCAAAATAACCCGGCATTGTGGTGGGTACCTAGTCCCAGCTACTTGGGAGACTGAGGCAAGAGAATTGCTTAAGCCCAGGAATTGGGATGCCATGGCACTCTACCCAGGGTGACAGCTTGAATCTCTGTCTCAAAAATAAATAAAAAATAAATAAATAAAAAAGTGAAGTCATTCAGTGGGCAACTATAACCAGTCCCTGATATGAGAATTTCAAATGTCACCTTCTCAATGAGGCCTGCTCTGATAACCATTTATAACATTGCAACCACTCCCCAACTCCCCCTCAATATTTTCTCCCTCCCCTGCTTCCTTTTTCTTCTCTGTAGCACTTATCACTATGTCCTAATCTATATATTTTATTTCTTTATCTTGTTTACTGTCTGCTTCCCCTTTCTCCCAATAGAACATAAGCTCCACAAGGTAGAGATCATTGCCTGTATTCAGTGCCACATTATCGGCCACCAGAAAATCGAAAGATATTTGTTGCATTGTAGAAGTAGACTCATCTGGTAGGGCATTTACTCACATATTGACGTTAAAACTCTTTGTGTTTCCCAAGCAAAATATGTCAAGGTGGTTTGCCAGAAAAGAGAAATAGTTGTCAGCTCACCAAAAAGTTCAATTTCAAGTAGTCCCCCTATGTGCTGGTACATGTTTGATAAATACTCCTATGTGTATAAGCATATGGACTAAGGCAAAATTCTAAGATAGAAATAGAAAGTTCGGTATTCATATTCTCCCTTTTTATACCTCCTTTTATTTTCCCTATCATTTGTTGAACACTGTTAATAAATTCTAGGCTAAAACTTGAGTTTCGGAAAGCAAATGTAATCCTTACAACCACATAAAATGTTTATCATCCTAATTTTAAGACAAAGAAACAGAGGACTGTAAAGATTTAAGTAACTTGCCTGAGTTCTCACACTCAGCTGAAAACTGATACCATTTAGATTTGGACTTTTTCTTTCCTTTCCGGTATCTCATTACTAAACTTCAGGCTTCCCCCACATTATTTTCCACATCTGCCTGCAAGTTGCAAATCATTTTCTTAATACTGAGGTATAAATGACTAAGGAGCATTGAAATGTTATCCTTCTAGGGAGCACTTTACTTACAGGGCATAAACTTTAAACAAAAGGAATAAATTTCTAAATGCATAACTCAAGCATTAACCAAGTATGGGAGACATGTTGGTTTTAAATAGAGTTGATGCCTGGATTTTGATTCTGACAGTGTCCTATTGATGGTATGGCCTGGGGAAGGTACGATGTATGACTAAAAATTAATGATTTCTTTTCTTCAAAGGTCACCTTATATTTGAATCCCTCTAAAGTTTCACAGATTAAAAATATACTCAATTATTTTACTTTGCTCAAAACAAAGGTCTGCCTGGGAAAGACATTGTGAGACTTAACCTCAATTTATGGTGCTGGTCCAGGTCACGTAATAGAGGAGCTAAAGAAAACTGGAAGAAAACAAATTTAACAGAGGGTAGGGATGAACTTTGGCAGTGTGACATCACAATTTTAGGAGCTAGATGCCTTTGTAAACAAGTTCTGGAAAGAATACCATTAAAAGCAACTCAGTAAATGGTTACATTGTGTACTTCACAGACATATGGCACAGAAAAATAATAAAACTATCTTTACATAATATAAAGCTGTCTTATGTTATGTAAATGTGTGCTTGTGGCTTGGAATAAAATTCCTAGTGAAACTTTACACATACAGTCAGCGGTACTATAGCTCAGGCCACACGGGTGGAAGTGAGAACGATGCCTTCTGGAAAACTGAGTGAAGAGACTCAAAAAGTGCACCCACCAGGATGTAAATTTCAATGTCAAAGATGTGTGTGAAAAATCGGAACAAAAATGTTGCATGAAAAATGTGAATGGGAAAATATGAGCTTTCTTATTAATAGAGGATTTTGTATTTATCATTTTAACATAGTGTGCACAGTCCAATTAGTGAATTAAGCATTGTAGCTAAATAGATGATGCTTCTGTTCACAGTTTCTGAAGTTTCTATGTCAAAGTTGATCAAAAAAACTTGGAAGGGAACGTCTCATTTGGAAAATGGGATAGTTCTTTTATATTTGGATGTATGATTATATAAATCACCCAAGCTTCTATTTCTTCATTGAGAGCATTAGAAAGGTAATACAAAGCATATAATGAGTATTAAAAGAATTCAGATGTGAAAATATCAAGAATTTGCCTGAAATACTTGTTAGATCCCTTCACTAAAATCATGACATGTGATTTGACAATCTTTTCCTCTTACCATAAGAGCAGCACCACAGAAATTGTCATTAAGAGTTAACGTTAAATTCATTGAATTTAGCAATACATGGATAGTGCTTTCCTTCTGATAGTGCAAATCTCTCACAATCATAATATGTGGTTCCTTCAATTACCCTAGGAGCATTTATGATGTAAACAGTGACAGAGCCGATCTTTTAAACAGAAGACATTTTAAATATATATATACATATAGCCAAATGTATTGAAATGCCTCTGAAAGTAAAATATTTAGCACTTAATTGCAGATGGTTAATGTTAATATCCCATTCATTATTATTACTACCACATGCCTGAATAAATCTTACCATAAGCATTAAGCAAGTAGGTAAACAAAGAAATAACACTTCATGTGATGAATGCCAATATAAAGCACATTTAGACTGTTCTGTCAAGAGACAAGCCTGGAAATGCTAACTGTGTTCCCTTGCTTTTCTGCAATCATCTGAATACATAAATTCAAATTGCAGCTTTTAAAACTTCAAATCGAGGCTTTTGAAATTTCAGAAAACACATGTGTTTGGAAAAGCAGATTATAACAAGGTCCCGGTGGGATTTTGGCACCATCTCTTTTTGTGTTTCAAAGTATAAAAAACAAATCTAGACCAGAAATGACTACCAAATGTTTCAGTATTTTAAAAGATGCTGTACTTTTTAAAAAGATTAAATCATTGGGAAAAAGTTTTCCATAAACATCATGTAAAAAGAAAGATATGGTAAAAAACTCAACCAAAGCTTTTACTGTTTACATGATGATTTATTCTAGCTGGGAGTTCTTAAGAGTTTTCTAAATTAGTATATGTATGGTTAATATCCATAAAATCATATGCAAGTTGCTGCCTTTTAAAATGATGGTGAAGGTTAATTATAAAATATACTTAATTATTTATAATGCATGTATGAGTCCTGGATACTCTCAATGTCCAAATCCACTGTAAACAGAGAATATTTAGCAGAATTATATTTGAGGGACAGAAATTCTTCACAAATTAATTTCTTGATTTAGTGCAGTTTGAATCAAAATCATTAAGGAGAATTATTACATAATTTCATCAAATGATACACACTTTACATAAGTTAGAATAGCTAAAGAGGGATAGGGGGTAAACCTACCAGAAATTAAATCAATTTTAAAAGTACAATGATTGAGGGGTGTATTACTGTCACAGAAGTCTATAGTAGGTCAACAAACAGAGCCTTAGTAATATAAGAATTTAAAATATGAGGAATAAATCACCACAAATCAATAGAGAAAAGATTGTGCTGGGGAAAAAATATCAATTTCTGAAAAACCCTTCAAGGTCAGAAACTTAGCTCTAGATAAATGTAAGATGGATTCAATATTTAGGTCATTCTTTTATTAAAGTGTAAGGATCTGGAATACATGTGAATAGCTCAACTAGGGTGGTATGGTCACAATTGGAAGAATAATAGCAATGAAGGAAATAACAAAGACACTGTTAAAGTTTGTGTTTAGAAATAAAAAAAAACTAAAAGGCCAAAAAAGGGGAAACTGTAAAAAATATTATCAATAAATATATTTTTAGGGGGGCGGTACCTGTGGCTCAAGGAGTAGGGCGCCAACCCCATATACCAGAGGTGGCAGGTTCAAACCCAGCCCAGGCCAAAACTGCAATAATAATAATGATGATAATAATTAATAAATAAATAAATGTATTTTTAGGATAATGTGAAAAAAGCTCTTACAAATAAAACACCGAGGAAAACTGGGCAAAAGACATATTCAACAGACTATTGACAGTAGAAACATAAATAACAAACATGCACACACATAATTTCTGCTTTCCTATTAAGAGAACTTAAAATATGTATAGCAATGTTTTTTCCCCTGTCCTATCAAGTTTATATACCATAATAATCAATAGTGGTAAAAGTGAGACAAGTATTTTCTAATTGTTTGTGGTAGTTTATGAGTGTTCTGAGTCCTAGCATTGCAAAGCAATTCAGCAACGTGTATCTAAATCCATAAGATTCTTATTCTTAACTTTTCTTTCTTATTCCAAGGAATTTAGCAACAAAATGTGAACCAAAACACATAAATAAATGTGCTTGTTGTCGGGTTATTTATTATTGTGAAAGATTGGAAGCAAAATGCATAATAACGCTAGAATGGTGAAATAGAAGGTATTTATATATAACTTATTACTCAGCTCTTACAAATCAATTTTTCTTTCTTTCTTTTCTTTCTTTTTTTTTTTTTTTTTTTTTGCAGTTTTTGGCCAGGGTGGGGTTTGAACCCACCACCTCTGGCATATAGGGCCGGCGCCCTACTCCTTTCAGCCACAGGTACCACCCCAGGAGATACTCCACAGTAGAAAATCAAATGACTAGGCAGAGAATGTTTATACAATTTGATCCCCATTAAATATCTAACTCTCAATTATAATAAGTATATCTTCTCTCTTTTTCCCCTTGAGAGGAGAAAATACACAAGTAAATAATTCGAGACGTAATTGAAGTGGGAGGCTTAATTTTGGAACCTTCCTCTCTGCTATGGTTTGGTTTGATATCACTTTTTTTTTTTCTCTTCCAGTTTTCATTTGGTTTGGGATTTTAGGGTTTTTCCTCTTTAACGGTGTCTCTAGATGAAAGTTGAAATTTTTTAAAAGCCTTACCAATCTGTCTAGGTTTTATAAATGTAATCACAATTTAGCAAGCTTTTACATACCTGAAAGTGTTTGAAACATTGCACAGGATTATTTGGAGTCAAATACTAATGGAGACAAAGATTTGCAAAGAGACTGAAAAAGAGGTAGAAAAAGATGTAGACTGTTAAAATATGTATTGAAAGAATTAAGTCAGCTTAGCACTTTTAAACAAATAAAGGATGTCTACAGCAGAAATTTTTCTCCTCCACAATAGCTTCTAAGGCCAGAAACTGAGGGGAAATGCTCCCATCCCACATTCTAAAACAAGCTGCCAGCAATTGAGACCAGTGACTTTTTCACAGGGTTTACAGAGACGCAATGGTGCTATTGTATTACCTTTCCTAATAGCGATTTCCAACCTCCTCTGTTCCATGTCCCAGGGAACTTTACGGGGACTGAGATGGCAGGGGCTCGTAAGCACTCCTCTTTGACCCTTTCGTCTCTCTAAAATCAAAGATAGAGGCTTGAAAAGAATCACTGAAAAAAAAGTTGGTAGGCTACAAGAAGGCAAAAGCATCCCTCATTCCACTAAATGTTTGTCAGTTACAGAGCTCCTTCAAAGATCTATGTATCTTTTGGAAGGGTGAGAAAAGTACCCCAGACATTCCTTTGGCTTTCTCTGTCCAAGCACTCAGAGTGGAGGAGGAGCAGAAGCCACAGGGTTACACAGTTATGATTCAATTTTAAAAAAAATTAAAAAAAAAAAGAAATCAACAAAGGGTATGAAATGGACTTACTCTTTTTCTTTTCAATTTAAATAAGGGAGAATTATCAATGATTAAATTTATTAAAAGGAAGAAAGGATAGACTCAGAAGATGCCAAATACGAAATGTCAGTTATTAGTTCAAGAGTCTGTTAACCATGTTTTATCCACCAACTCGTTACTAATGACTGGTGTCCTTGTTTCGAGTTTCTGCTCTTCTCTGAGCTCCAGACTTCTTAATTTCTTAATTTCCTCCTAAATAATTCAATTTCCCCCTAAATATATGAGATAACAAAATTTACTCAAAGCTGGAATAAACTCCATCCTGGCCAGATAACGTGGAAATACTCTTAGATGAGACATAATATGTGGGACAGATTAAAAACACAAAGTCTCTGGATCCAGAAGGCCTAGGATCAAACAATGGATTGACTACTTATTAGCTGTATGACCTTGGGGAAGATATTAAGCCTCATTTTTTTCATCTGTAAATGATGAGATAATAGGACCCTTCTCATAGAAGTTTTGTGAAGATTTGGTATTTGGCTCAGTTGTTGCTGTGTATTTAAGTATTCAGTAATCGTTAGCTACTAATACCAATCTCTCTCCTTTTACCAACAAGCCCCATGAGTCTCTTCGTCTATTTTAAAACTTTTCTTCTCACCTCCTTTCCTCTCTGCTATAGCTGCGTGCTTTGAACTTCATTACTTTATTGCCTGACCTATGATGACAGTCTTTTTTTTTGCAGTTTTTGGTCAGTGCTGGGTTTGAACCCACCACCTCCAGTATATGGGGCCAGCGCCCTACTCCTTTGCGCCCCAGGCACTGTCCTATGATGACAGTCTTGTAACTGATTTCTGTTTCTCATCTTATGCATGACCCTTACCCACCATCATCCTGCATAGAGTAGCCACAGTGAGCTTGTGATGAAACCAATCTTTTCCTACTAAAAGCCCTTCAATAGTTCATCACTCATACATTAAAACAGATAAGAAAGGGTCTAGGTGCTTTTTGAACTGGTCTCCAGCTACCTCAGCAGCTTCATCTCCTGACCCTTCCTCAATAAATCTCAAATACTTCACTAACCAGTAATATCAACCATACTAGTCATTTATTTTTATTTATTTATTTTTTTTTTTTGCAGTTTTTGGCCGGGGCTGCATTTGAACCCACCACTTCGGGCATATGGGGCCGGTGCCCTATTCCTTTGAGCCAGAGGTGCCGCCCCATACTCGTTTTTACACGCACAAAAGAGGTCAAAATTTTTTTTGGCAGAAACTCATATAATCAATACTTCCAATGGACATTGATATGACTATTTTATTGATTTTATTAATGGAAGATAAACTCAAGCATCAGGCAAGTAATGTCACAATATAGTTATACATGAAGAAAACAGTTATCTGTT
>CAUYON010164046.1:0-15521 GCA_963573935.1 Arctocebus calabarensis | reverse complement strand
AGTTTATTAAGAATTAAACAAAGGTATGATGTGATACAGTACAAGAAAGACACTCAAGATAGGTATAATAGTACTACTCACACAAAAACTTAAATTTCACCTCAAAAAAAATCACAAAAGAGAAAGCAATTTCACTGTTATAAGATAAGATATTTCATGCAAACTATTAACTCTGCCACCCCAAAGCCCAACCTCCCAACAAACAAAAAAATATCTGGGAATATTGCTATGCTAACATTAACACAGTATAATCATTCATAGGAAACACAGTAATTAAGCAATGAATTGAATTAAATAACAAAGTTCAAACTGTCATAAACTCATAGACCACAATGATTTTACAAAACAAACAATTCCAGAAATCTTATAAAAATAAAAGAAATATTTCAATATCATTCTACTTGATCTGGATACACCTGATATTGAAATTGGAGAAAATATATTATTATAAAGAGAAATTATAAACACGTTTCACTTATAGATGAGGATTCAATATCCTAAACAACATATTGACAAGTTGAATTACAAAATTAATGTTTAAGTAACATACTTTAGTCAGAATTGAATCCAATTTATATGAAAGTTAGACACTCTTTTCTTTTTTTTTTCTTTTGGTTTTCTTTCCCTCTCTCCCTCCCCCCTTCTCTGTCTGTTCTCTCCTTCCCCTAAGCCCCACAGTGTCATACTACCTGATTAAATACCCATACTAAATTTTACCCATACTAAATTTGAATGTTTCATACTACCCAATTGTTAATTTTATTTTTACATTCATTTCTTATTTCAATAAAATTAGGGGTACAAGTGATTTTTATTTGCCATAGATTGATTATATAATGGCAAACTATGGGATTTTAGTGCACCCATCATAAGAATAGTGCCTCTTGTCCTTAATAGGCAATTTTTCTTCCCTCATTCCTCTTTCATGTTCACCCCCTTCAGATTCTCCAATATCCATTTTATTATTCTGTATGCATCTACATCCACATAACTTATGATTGAGATATGTAGTGTTTGATTTCTTGTTCCTGAGTTACTTCACATTGGATAATGGCTTCCATTTTCACCCAAGTTGCTGCAAAAGTCATTTCATTTTTTATACTTGAGTAGTATTCCATGGTGTGAATATACCACATATACTTTACCCACTTATCAGCTGTTTGGCACTCAGGTTAATTCCGTACATTTGAGTTATCAGTCTATTCTGTGATAAATATGCAAGTGCAGGTGTCTATTTTATATAATTTTTTTTATTATTTAAGTAGGTACTCATACTGTTTTTCCTCACTTGAAAAACTGGCAGAACTAGTGCCAAAGACTGGTAGCGGCTAAAATCAGAGGTGAGCGTTTAGTACATTAGAAATACAGTTATGCAGACAGACACCAAGTGGAATAAGATATAAGAACATTTTAGAATAATATGACTTTTAGCTGGATTTATTGATGAAGGTCTTTCCAGAATAAATACAATACACTAAAACATTTTTTCAAGTGCACAAATATCAGTAAAAGCTTACATAGTATACAAAAAGAGAGAAAAATGGCTCCATCAGATGGAGAAATGACATTCAGAAAGCTGACTTTAAAGAAATACAAATATGTGAGTTGTCTGACAATTAATTTTAAATAACTATCAATTATATTAAATGAACTAAAAACAAATAATATAGATAACTAAAATCAGAAAAGTGATGCATAAAAGTGAAAATATCAGCAAAGAGACAAAATCTGTAAAAAATCATAAAGAAAATTCTGGATATGGAAAATATAAACACTGAAATTAAAAATTAACTGGAAGACTTTAATAGCAGAACTGATCAAGTAAGAGAAAAAATCAGTGGGTTTGAAGGTTGATAATTTGTTTGAAATTATTGAGTCGTAGGATTAAAAAAATAGAATTAAGGAAAAACGAAAAGGCCCAAAAGGACTTACATAACACGATAACAAATGACAAGATACACAATATTAATTTCTGAAGGAGAAAGAAGTGACAAATTGAAGGAGACAATATGTGAAAAAATGTTACCTAAAAACTTCACAAGTATAAGAAATGAAATCAAAGCATAGATTCAAAAAGTCTAGGAAGTGTAACTGCAAAAAAAGAAACATCAACAACTATAACACATTATAATAAAACTGTATAAAGTCAAAGACAAAGAAAGGTTCAAAACAGCATGAGACTACTGTAAAAGGAATACTGTCCACTAATTTTTCAGATTGACTATTATTGATATATATTAAAGTTACTGATTTGTAAGTATTGATTTTGTATTCAGAGACACTTCTATATTCCTTGATCAGTTATAAGAGTTTGGGGATGAACTAAATCACTTATTGTCATTCAATATTTGAAAAGACTATCAAAAGCATAAACTGGGGGAAAGATTCCCTATTTAACAAATGGTGCTGGATGAATTGGCTGATGGCCCGTAGAAGACTGAAACTGGACTCTCACCTTTCACCATTAACAAAAATTTATTCTCACTAGATAAAACATTTAAACTTAAGAAATTAAACTATAAATATTCTTGGAGAAAGAGTAAGGGAAACGCTTGAAGAAATTGGCCTGGGAGAATATTTTATGAGGAGAATCCCTGGGCAACTGAAGCAACACCAAAAATATACTATTGGGATATGATCAAACTAAAAAGCTTCTGCACAGCCAAGAACACAGCAAGTAAAGCAAGCAGACAGCCCTGAGAATGGGAGGAGATATTTTCAGGTTGTATTTCTGAAAAAGTTTTGATAATCAGAAACCACGGAGAACTCAAACTGATTAATGAGAAAAGAACAAGTGATCCCATTTCATTATGGGCAAGATATTTGAACAAAAGCTTCTCTACAGAAGAAAGGTTCAAGGCCTACAGATACATGAAAAAATGCTCATCATCTTTAATCATCAGAGGAATTCAAATCAAAACCACTTTGAGATATCATCTTACTCCTGTAAGAGCAGCCCACATAACAAAATCCCAAAACTAGCGATGTTGGCGTGGATGTGGAGAGAAGGGAACACTTCTACACTACTGATGGGAATGCAAACTAATACATCCTTTGTGCAAGAAGTTTGGAGAACATGGAGGGAAATAACAGTTGACCTGTCATTCGATCTTGAAATTTCCCTACTAGGCATATATCCAGATAACCGAAAATTAATTTACAACAAAGACATTTGTACAAGAATGTTTATTGCAGTCCAATTCACAATAACCATGCCATGGAAGCAGCCCAAGTGCTCATTGACCCATGAATGGATCACAAAATTGTGGTATATATATACCATGGAATATTATGCAGCCATTAAAAAGATGGAGACTTTTCCTCTTTTATGTTTATATGGATGGAGTTGAAATATATTATTCTTAGTAAAGTGTCTCAAAATTGGAAGAAAAAGTATCCAATGTACTCAGTAGTATTATGAAACCAATATATAATCACCCACCCTGTCTTATGAATGATAAAACAAAACTATGGCCCAGAATGAAGGAGGAAAGAGGAAGGCGAGAGTAGGGGAGAGGCCAGGTGGAGGGAGATGAATCAGTAGGACCTACTGTGCACAATGTTAAATCTATTAAGGGTAGAGTATAAATGTCTTAATGCCACAATTAAGTAAGGGAGGCAAAGGCTATGTTAACCAGTCTGATATAAGTATTCCAAATTGTATATAAAATCAGCGCATTGTACCCCATAAATGCATTGATGTACAGTTATGCTTTAAATAAAAAAAAAATTAAAAAGAGGATGAGAATTTTTTTTATCAAACACAACAGTGTTTTCCTATTATGATAACACTCATTTTCATAATTAAAAATTAACACCTGTGTTCGCACCTGTGGCTCAGTGGGTAGGGCGCTGGCCCCATATACTGAGTGTGACAGAGTCAAACCCGGCCCCAGCCAAAAACTGCAAAAAAAATTCACACCTAACAACCTTAGAAGGAAACCACCTTAACATAATAAAGGCCATTTATGAAAATCCCTCAGCTAATATCACACTCGATAGTGAAAAGAGTAAAATATTTTCCTCTCAGATCATGTAAAAGGCAAATATATTCTCTCTTAACTCCCTTGTACAACATGATATTGGACATTTTAAATAGAGAAATTAGCAAGAAAAGAAATAAAGATGACATCTAAATTGGAATAAGAGTCAATTCTTTTTGTTTGTTGATACAATCTAATATGTGCAAAAGACTAAAGATCCAATACCAATATGTACCTCATAAATATATACAAATATTTTGTAGCCAATACAATTAAAATGGTTTATAAAAAAAGATCAAAGTATTTAGATAGTTATTTCTCAAAAGATATAGATGGTAAAAATAAATATTAAAAAATGAGGGCAGTGTCTGTGGCTCAGTGAGTAGGGCGGTGGCCCCGTATACCAAGGGTGGTGAGTTCAAACCTGGCCCCAGCCAAACTGCAACAACAACAGCAAGAAAAAATAGTTGGGTGCTGTGATTGGAAACTGTAGTCCTAGCTACTTGGGAGGTGAGGCAAGAGAATCTCCTAAGCCCCAAAGCTGGAGGTTGCTGTGAGCTGTGACATCATGGCACTCTACTGAGGGTGATGGAGTGAGACTCTGTCTCTAAAAAAAAAAAAAAAAATTAAAAAATGAGGGAGGGAGAGGAGGTGAGATGACCAGAGGCTCCCATCCAGAGGGAGAGATAATGATCAGAATCATCCCAATAAAGCTCAAGGTTGGGAGCTGAGCTGAGAGAGAATATTGAGGCCAGGTGTGACGCCAAGGAAACAAACTTCAGGTATAAAACCTATCCCAGAGAGTCCATCCCATCCCCCAATAGTGACTCACTGTGTGCTCTCTACAAGCAAGCAGTGAACAGAAGACCTCTTGTTTCACCCCTCAGGAGAGAGCAACTAATACCAAGACTCCATCTCCAGAGAGATTCCACCATGATCCTGGGACATTCTGTCACCCAGCATAAAAGTTGAACAAATATTTCCCCCACCAGTCTGAACTCCCAATCCACCCTTTCCCCCCTTGCCTGGCAGTTTGGAGGCCTGTACCCTTCAGAACCCGAAGTGTCTGGTGGTTCCTTACCAATAGGCCTTGGAGCATCTGTGCTGAAATGGTGACTCAAGTGAAAGTGAGGAGATGCAGGTGGAGGGCACTGACCCAATGCCAAGAAAGTATGTGGCAGGAGGAGCAGCAGCAGAAGCATGGGCAGTGGCATGGTGACCCACCACAGAGGCAATGGTGGTGTGACAACCCATGCAGTTGGTCACAGTCCATCAACAATGGCAGTGGTGCACTCACTCCAGGGTCAAATTTTGGAGAGACACCTCCTCAATTATGTAGTCCACAGAAGGGAGCTGGACATCAATGTGCAGGGGTACCAGATGAGGAGAGCAGCTGGGGCAGAGGCATGGAATCTGTGGGAGAGAAATACACCCTGTGAAGGTAACTGCCTGCTTGGGACAGACTCTGGTAGAACACTCCCCAGTTTCCATTGAGCAGCAAAGAGAGCCATCTTGAGCTCCTCCTGCTTCATAGTGGCAGAATGAAGCAGCCTGGCCAAGGAGGCAAGGACTCCCCTCTGACTCCTGGCATGTTTGTTCATTGTAGGAAACTGGGCCACAACCCTGGGGCCAGTTGTGGTATACGGCAGAGAAGGGGGCTCCAATCCCCCTGGAGTAACTATTTTGCTTGGCAAGAGATCCTAGCTCCATTGAGCACCAGGTGGAGCCACACTTGAATCACCAGTGGATCCCTGCTCTCTGGTTGCTGGAGTCCTTTTGAACTCTCCCAATTGAACAGTGATTGTGCTGTCTGGGACAATTGGTTTGGAAGTCTTGACCTGGAGACCTCCCAAGGCTGAGCCCTGATGTGTTGTAGTGGAAGGGGCTCAATTTTATCTTACAGTTGTTGCTGGTGGGGGGCAGGGTGTTTAAGTTGTTTGTATCTCTCCCCAACTGAGATTTTAGCCCAAATCCACCAACTCACTAGGATTGGATGGAGGTTGGCTGACAACAAGACAGAGCCACCTAGCCCCATCATACCAATAAGTTCCTCAGAGTCTCTGGCTGCAGTACTGAAAGGGAACTTTGTAAAGCTATAGGGGAAAAGCCACAGTCATCAGACCCAGCTCTTTCCTAAAGGGCTGATTAAATACAACTCCTAGAGCCCTCAATCCACTTTAACTCTACCATCTTTACTAAACAAATTGAAAAATAATCAAAGGGTGAGGAACCAGTGGAAAAACTCTGGCAATTTGAATAATCAGAGTATATCAAACCCCCAAGGAATGACAAAGGAGATATACCAGAATATGTCATTCATAAACAAATGGCTGAAATGTCAGAAATAGAATTCAGAATATGGATGGCTAATAAAATTAATAGAATAAAGGAAAAGATGGAAATTGAAATCCAAAGAGTTGTGCAAAAGTTGTCTCAATAAATCAATGAATTCAAAGATAAAATGTCCAAGGATATAGACACAATGGTAAAGGAGATAGCAGAGTTCAAGGAAATGGAAAAGCTATTTGAGAAGCTCTAAAATACAGTAGAATCTCTCAGTAATAGAGTGAACCAGGTAAAAGAAAGGATCTCTGAAATCGAAGAAAAAGCTGTTGAATGCTCCCAAATGCTCAAAGAGGTGGGGAGATGGACAGCAAAAACTCATTATTCCCTGAGAGAATTGTAGGGCTACTACAAAATATCAAGCATTCCTCTTAATAGGAATTCGTGAAGAAGAGAATGGTTTTAAAGGCACAGGAGCTATACTCCAAAATATCATGGAGGAGAATTTCCCAAGAATGGCAAGAAATACAGAAATGGAGATAGTAGACAGTTACAGAACCCCAGCATGAATCAATCCAAATAAAGCATCTCCTAGACAAATTGTAATTAACTTTGTCATATTTAATATGAAGGACAAAAATCTGCAAGTAGCCAGACATAAAAAAAGCATTACATACAAGGGAAAGAATATTAGAATGACTCCAGATCTCTCAGCTGAAACTTCAAGCCAGAAAAGGATGTTCATTGACCTTCACTCTCCTAAAACAAAACAACTTTTAGCCCAGGATCCTGTATCCAGATAAACTGAGTTTCACTTGTGATGGAGAAATGAAATACTTTACTGATTTATACATGTTAAAGAAATTTGCCATAACTAAAGCAGCTCTTGAGAAACTACTCAAACCCATTGTCCATAATGATTAGCTGAATATTCAACCACCAACACAAACTCACCCAGAATACTTTGAACAAAACCTAACTTCCACAATGGTGAAAGGATAAAAAAAGTCCATTGAACATTTGTAAAACTTGACAATCAAAACATTACCATATTTATCAATTTTCTCAATTAATGTGAATGGCTAAAATTGTCCTCTAAGGAGGCACATGTTGGCTGACTGAATACAAAAACTTGGGCCAGATATCTGTTGTATAAAAGAATCTAATCTTACCTTAAAGGATAAAAAAGACTCAAAGTGAAGGGATAGACATCCATAATACAGGAAAATTCAAATCAGAAAAAAAACTCAGGTTGCAATTTTATTTGTAAATATATTTGGTTTCAAACCAAAGATAAGAAAAGATAATGATGGACACTACATATTTGTCAAAGGAAACATTCGTTACAAAGAAATTTCTATAATTAACATTTATGAGCCCTACCAAAATGTTCCTCGATTTATAAAGAAAACCCTAACAGATATGAAACTATAATACTTCCTATACTATAAAACTTCCTGCAGTATAATAGTTGGAGATTTTGGCACCCCTTTGGCAGTTTTGGATAGATCTTCCAAGAAGTTAACTAAACAAGAAATAGACTTAAACACAAACTGTGAAGAAACAAATTTAAGAGACATCTATGGAACATTTCATCTTAATAAAACAGAATACACATTCCTCTCACCAAACCATGGATAATCCAACATAATTCACCACATCTTAGTGTACAAGTCTGATGTCATCAAATTGAAAATAATTGAAATTATTCCTTGTATTTTCTTGAACTATCATGGAATAAAAGTTGAACTCAACAGTAACAGGAAATCTTCACAATGAAACAAAGTCAGGGAAACAAAATAACCCTATGCAAAATGAAATCTGGGTGAAAGATGACATTAAGAAGGAAATCACCAAATTTTTGGAACACAATGATAATTAAGACATGAAATATCAAAACCTGTGGATATTGCAAAGACAGTCCTAAAAGGGAAATTTATAGATAGCATTGGAAGACTTCATCAAGAATACAGAAATAGAGGAAGTCAATAACATACGAGGTCATCTTAAGCAGCTGGAAAAGGAAGAACATTCCAAACTCAAAATCATCAAAAGAAAAGAAATAGCCCAAATTAGAGCACAATTAACTGACATTAAAAACAAAGAATCATTCAGAAGATCAACAAATCAAAAAGGTTTTTTAAAGATTAACAAAATTTATAAACCTTTGGATAACCTAAACAGAAAGAGAAAAGTAAAATCTCTAATGTCATCAATCAGAAACGATAAAGAAGAAATGGCAACTGATACCTCAGAAATTCAATAAATCCTTAATGATTACTACAAAAACCTCCATTCTCAGAAATAGAAAAATCTTAAGGAAATGGACCAAAACCTGAAAGTATGCCACCTTCAGAAACTCAGCCAATTCAAAATTAGAAATTTTGAATATACCCGTATCAAGCACTGAAATAGCATCAATTATAAGAAATATTTCCCAAAAAGAAAACTAGGACCAGATCACTTTACATCAATAGTCTATCAAACCTTTACAGAGTAACTAGTACCTATATTACATAATCTGTTCCAAAACATAGGAACAGAAGGAATACTTTCCAACATATTCTATGAAGCAAATATCACCCTGATCCCCAAACCATGAAAAGTCCCAACAAAGAAACAAAATTATAGACCAATATAATTAATGAACATTGATTAAAAAAGATTCAATAAGATCCTAGGAAAATGTATTAAAAAACACATCAAATAAATTATACACCATCGGCAAGTTGATTTTATCCTAGGATCTCAAGTTTGGTTCAATATACATAAATTTATAAATATAATACATCACATAAATAAAATAAAGAACAAAAGCCATATGATTCTCTCAATTGATGCAGAAAAATCTTTTGGTAATATCCAGTATCCTTTCATGATCAAAACATTTAAGAAAATAGGCTTACATGGGTCATTTCTTAAACTGATAGAGGCCATCTACAGCAAACCCACAGCCAATATAATACTGAATGGAGTAAAGTTGAAAGCATTCCCATTCATATCTGGAAGTACACAAGTATGTCCATTGTCTCCACTACTATTCAACATAGGATTGGAAATCTTAGCCATCACAATCAGATAAGAGAAGGTAATCAAGGATATCAAAATGGGGTCAGAGGACATCAAACTCTCACTCTTCATGATGATATTATGTTATACCTGGAAAACCCTAGGAACTCAACTACAAAACTCTTAGAAGTGAGCAAGGAATACAGCAGAATCTCAGGATATAAAATCAATACATATAAATTAGTAGTTTTACATATACTAACAATAGTCTAGCTGAGAAAATACTTAAGGACTCCATTTACTTTAGTGCCAACGAAGACAAAATATCTGATAATTTGCCTAATAAAAGACATGCAAGTTCTGTATAAAGAGAACTATGAAACCCTGAGAAAATAAAAGGCTGAATGTTTATGAATTGAAAAAAATACCATGCTCTTGGCTGAGAAAAATCAACATATTTAAATTGTCCATACTACACAAAGCAATATACAAATTTAGTGCAATAACTATTAAAAGACCCCTGTCATACTTTAAAGATATGTAAAAAATATTACTAAAGAAAGAAAGAAAATGGAATAGCCAAGACTACTCAGAAATAGAAACAAATCAGGAGGAATCATATTGCCAGACTTCAGGCTATGCTATACATCTACAGTGATCAAAACAGCAGGGTACTGGTACAAAAATAGAGAATTAGATATATGGAACAGAATAGAGAACCAAGAGGTGAACCCACCAATTTATCATCATTTGATCTTTGATAAGCCTATTAAAAGCATAAATTAGGGGGAATATTTCCTATTCAACAAATAGTGCCAGGTGAACTGGCAGGCGACCTATAAAAGACTGAAACTGGACCCTCACCTTTCACCATTAGCAAAAATTGATTCTCTCTGGATAAAATATTTAAACTGAAGACATGAAACTATAAAGATACTGGGAGAGAGTGCAGGGACAATGCTTGAAGAAATTGGCCTGGGAGAATACTTTATGAGGAGGACCTCCCCCAGGATGTTGAAGCAACACCAAAAATATGTGGGATCTGATCAAAATAAAAAAGCTTCTGCACATCCAATAACACAGTAAGTAAATCAAGCAGACGTCTCTTAGAATAGGAGAAGATATTTGTGGTTATTTTTCTAACAAGGGTTGATAACCAGACTCCACAGAGAAATCAAACTAATTTAAGTATTTTGAATTGTTTTATATAAACAAGTGCATTGTGCTCCATAAATGCATTGATTTACAGATCTATGATTTAATAAATAAAAAAGGAAAGAACAAATAATCCCATTTCATTGTGGGCAAGAGACTTGAACAGAAACTGTCTGAAGAAGACAGGTGCATGGCCTATAAACACATAAAAAAATGCTGATCATCTTTAATCACCAGATAAATGCAAAACGAAACCACTTTGAGATATTATCTAACTCCAGTAATAGTAGCCCACATCACAAAAATACCAAAACTTCAGATGCTGTCATGAATGTGGAGAGAAGGGAACACTTCTGCACTGCTGGTGAAAATGCAAGCTAATTCGTTCCTTTTGGAAAGAAGTTTGGAGAATACTTAGGGAACTAATAGTAGACCTGCTGTTCAATTCTGCAATTCCTCTATTAGGTATATATCTAGATGACCTTAAATCATTTTACAAGAAAGATGTTTGCACCAGAATATTTATGGCAGCCCAATTCAAAATTGCTAAGTCGTGGAAGCAGCCCAAGTGCACATCGATCCACGAATAGATTAACACATTGTGGTATATGCATACCATGGAACATCATGCAGCCATAAAAATGGAGACCTTACCTCTTTTATGTTTCCCTGAATGGAGCTGGAACATATTCATCTTAGTGAAGTATCTTAAGAATGGAAGATAAATTTTCCAATGTACTTAACACTATTATGATACCAATATATAATCACTCACATTTTTATACGAATGATAAAACACAACTATAGTCTAGAATGAAGGTGGGATGAGGAGGGAGGGAGAGAGGAATGGGTGGGGCAGGAGGAAGGAGTGTATTTGGAGGGATCTCACCTATTGTGCAAAAAGCAAGGGTACATGTTAAAACTATTAAGATTAGAGTACAAATATCTTAACACAATAAATAATAAGTAAGGTTAAGGTTATGTTAACCAGTTTGATGTAAGCATTCTAAATTTAATATAAAATCAGCACATTATATCCCATAAATGCATGAATGTACACAGTTATGATTCAATAAATAAATACTTTTTGAAAATGTTATAAAACTAAAAAATGAGGAAGTGGGATATGGGAAGTGGGAGGGCATGCAGTTACTATGTATGGCACAGCTTTTGGGGGTGGAACACAATTATAAGAGTGACTTTACCTAACAAATGCAGTTAGTGTAACCTAATTCTTTGTACCCTCAATGAATTCGATACAATAAAAGAAAGAAAATATAAAGAAAAATGTGATAGTTAGAAAAAAATAAACTCAGCAATTATGTTGTTAAAAAAATACTCAACATGACTAGTGATCAACAGTATGAGTCAAAGAGTCATCTTTCCCTTGTAATAAGAAAATAGAAATCTTCAGAGGACTTAGTTATATAACTTGTTTATCAGCTCAACCACAGTAAAGTAACATACAGACTCCCAAAGACTCTGATGAGCCCAACTCTTAGTTCCTGGATAGCATTCTGAACCTACCCTGGGCAAGAAAAATCATGCTGCCTTACAGGGAAGGACTTATTCCAGGTAGGATTCACCACCTGCTGACATAAGAGCCCTTGGGTTTTAATACACATCAGAGGTATCAGGCAATAGTCACCATAGATTCTGAGGAACAATGGGCTAGTTTCTAGTATGCACCCATGCTGGTGGCCAGAAGAGAGTGCTGACATCATTCCTCCCACATCCTCCATATACCAACATGGAGACTGAGAAAAGGGAGATATTTTGCCTGGTAATCCAGAAAATTCTCCTGTATCTTATCCAAGCCCACCAAACTTGGGTCACCATTTTTCAGTGATTCAAATATAAGATCACAACACACACTTCCCTTTGAATATATGGAAAGTCTTCTCAAGAAGGCTCAGTTCAAACAAGCCCAGCTTGCAGAGAATAAACTAAATATCCTTTTTTTATAATGTCCAGAAATTGACAAATATCCATAAGAATCAAGAATAACCAGGATAACAGGACTTTATAAAACTAAATAAATAAATTACCAGTGACAAACCCTAGAGCAATGAAGATATGAAGTTTTCTAGACAAATAATTCGAAATAACTCTCCTGAGGAAGCTCAATGAACTTAAAGACAACACAGAAAAGGGTATATCAGAGAAGTTTAACAAATATAAAAAATAAAATATTTCACAAAAATTCTGAAATTGATAATTCAACTGAAAAAATTAGAAATGCATTAGTCTCTCAAATAGTATTGATCAAGGCAAAAAAAAAAAAAAACAGTAACAGTGAATTTGAAGGGAGCCTCTTTACAAATAAAGTCAGGGGGCAAAATAGCCAACACAGGCAGCTTTCATCAGAAGCTCCTATACAGAAGGAGGAGAGTTGGACTGAAGCAAACTCAGAGTAACTAAAAGTGAAGGGTACTTTGCAAGGTTAAGAAACTGAAGCTTTCAGCAACCCCATTAAGACAAACTGTGAGGATGAGGATGAGAAAGTGGAAGGAAGGAAACAGTAGAAATTTACAGAGCAAATCAGGCTGGAGGAGCCTAGAACTAAATAGAAAAGTAAAGGAGATCCCTATCCCTTCTGGTGTATCTCTGCAAACAGCAAAACACAGGATGTCTCATCCCATACAAGAGTACCATGAAGGACACAGTTCCAGTTTTCCTGCACTTAGGAATGTCCTACTCTGGGTCCCCATAATACTTGGGAGAATAATAAGCACTTTTGACACCAACTGCCTTGTGAATATTGCCCATTCCCTTCTCTTTCTTTGGTTGACCCTCAGACTTCTCCATTCTGAGGCCTGCTTCACAGCCCATGGACAGGTTAGAGGGCTAGCCTGATCCCAGACATTCTGGAGAAACTTCCTCATTACAAGACACCAGAAAAGCAAAGGAGCTTAGGCCTTTACCCAGCCACCATAACAACCCAGGAAGCAAGGGTTATGAAGGGCACTTGCTCTGTTGTCAACAACTGGAAGGATCCTTGGCTGCTCACAGAAGAGAGAGATACAGGGCCTGCCTCCCCTATGTACCTGGTGGAAACTCTGAAGGACCTTGGCATTGTGTGCAATAGTGAACTGAATGCACCCCACCCACCATAGTGGGAAGAAACTGTGGCTCTAATACACTAACTGCTAAGGCAAGGTCTTTCCTGAGTCTCCCTCCTGCTGGGGTGGGGGCAATTTTTCTGTCTACTGAAGTGGCTCTGTTCAGAATTTGTGCCTAGCAGGCCCCTCCAAAAGGTTCACTCACAGCCCCATTTTTTTGCCAACTTGGAAAGGGAGATGCCACACTGAGAAAGCCCAGGAAGCAGAAGACAACCTGCATACAAAAGCCACAAACAAAAAACTTGGCATTTTGAAATTTTTGTGGCAAGGTACTTTGGGAAAACTGCAACTTTGTGAATTTCTGAGCATGGGAACAGTTTTGATTGCTATTATGAGTCACCCCAGCCAAGAAGCATCACCTGGAGGTCCTGCATCCAGCTTTGCTCTGCCCAACTTGGAAAGAGCAAGGCTGGTTCCCAGGGAACCTCATGTGTTCCAGCTAGATAGGGAGCTTTGGGAGGTTGTGAGAGAAGGGTCACAGGTATAAACAAGAGCACTTTTGAACAGTCAGTGATAAGGGAAGAGGTGAGGTCCACATCTGATTTCAGACTGCCAGTTCCAGTTTTAAAACAAGTCTTCTGAATGCTAGTTAAGGGACCTGAATTAGGTTATTTCACAATAAAATTTATGGACAACATAAGGTTCCAGTTTAAAAGTATAAAAAATATAAAAATAAACAGAAAATACACAGGGGTGGGATTCAGCATAAGAACCTTGGCAATATGAAAAATCAGAGCAGATCAACACCCCCAATAGATTATAAAGAAGAAATATCTGAAAATAAAAGCCACAGAGAAACTGTTGAAATTAGAGAAATAGAATTCACAATATGGATGGAAAATAAGATGAAGTGAATTGAGAAGATGGAGAAAGGAATCCAAAGGAAGTCCAAAAACTGTATCATGTAATCAGTGCAATTAAAGGCAAAGTGGTCAAAGGTCTGGAAATAATGAACAAGGCTATAACAGAGCTTAAGGAATTGAAAGAGGCATTCAAGGAGGTTCAAATCACAATAGAAATTTTTACCAATAAAGTAGAACTTAAACAACAAAAAAATTGAAAAATTTAAGATAATATTTATACCTAACCCAATCATTTAAAGAGATAGATAAAAAAGAAATAAAAGCAGAGATTTCTCTGAGAGAGATATAGTACTACACAATACACATGAATATTTGAATCACAGGAATCCCTGAAAGAGAAGAAGAGTGTTGTAAAACTATGGAAACTATTTCAACACATCATTATGGATAATTTCCAAACTATTGCAAGAGACCCAGAAATTTAGATACCAGATAGTTTCAGTACCCAATCATGACCCAACCTAAACCAAGCTTCTCCTAGATCAGTGGTTCTCAACCTTCCTAAAGCCATGAGCCTTTAATACAGTCTAAAGGAGTCATGACCCACAGGTTGAGAACTGCTGTCCTAGGTACAGTGTAATTAATTTAGCCAAAGTCAAAATAAAAGAGAATTTTTTTCAAGCAGTCAGGTATAAGCAACTTGCTTACAATGGAAAAAATATTAGGATGACAATGGATATTTCAGCTGAAATTTTTTTTTATTGAATCATAGTTGTGTACAATAATTCAATCATGGGGTACAGTGTGGGATTTCACATACAATCTGAGATATTTTCATCAACCTGACTGACATAACATTCATGAGATTTTCTCATTTACTATGTGAAAACATTTTTGATCCATATTTAGAAGTTTTCTCCTGACCCTTCAAATATGGACCACAAGTGTGATCTCACCCTTTATCCTCTCTTCCCCCTCCCTCTCCCTCCCCTTCCCTCCCTCTTCCCTTTCCCCATCTTCTTGTATAATAATTGGGTTGTAGCCTTCACTTGAAAGACATAAATTTGCTTCATATTAGGGGTGTATACCTAAGCAGGAAGAATGTGGTCATCAATGTTTATTTAACCTTCTTAACTAAAACAATTTTTAGCACAGTCTTCTGTATC
>CAUYON010164042.1:0-20870 GCA_963573935.1 Arctocebus calabarensis | reverse complement strand
CAAGAGTACAGGTGAAATTTACTAAATGCAGAATATAAATGTCTTAACACAATAACTAAGAAAATGCCATGAAGGCTATGTTAAACAGTTTGATGAAAATATTTCAGATTGTATATGAAACCAGCACATTGTACCCCATGAATTGCATTAATGTACATAGCTATGATTTAATTAAAAAAAGAAAAAAAGTCCTATCTTTTGTAGACACTTATTAAACTACTACTTGTTCTTTGAGATTCAACCATTCCCTTTGCTCAATACACACCTATAGGAGACAGACACCAAATTTAAACTCCAAAATCCTGGAAAATGCTGATTTTTAATACATACTTGGAACATCTTCAAATCCATCCCAGAAGTCTCCTACTGTGGCTCCTGTGATGATTTCATTGGTCCTACAATTAACTAGGTCAACTTCCTGCTCGCCAAACTCTTTTCTGAAGGATTCAGGTTTCCAAAGTTCAGCATTCAATTTATGATGCACTCCTGACACCATCACTGGCTAGAAGAAGAAAAGGAAGACTTTAGTCTGAACTCCCTCAGCTTGGTCTCCACCCTGCAGGCAGTCCCTCTTTAAATGGCTGCTGGTTTGTTTCTGTGTGGCTGGCTGTCAGTGTCAGATGATGAAGTGAGAATTTAGGCTTAGTTTCTGTGCTCCCAAAGCATCTCTTATCTTCGCTATTTATATGTTATGCACTACTTGCTCTTAGACTGTAATAGTTAGCTTTTAGGAAAAAAGATTACCCTTCTAATTCAGATACTGTTATTCACAGCAAGGCTCAGGGCCAGGGACAAGGGCCAGCAGGAATGTCCAGTCCAAAGATAGTGATACCACTGGCCTCTAGTCTGTTACTGCCAGGCAGGAATACAGACATGAGCATGCCAAGGCTTTTGGCTGTCCAAGACAAGACAAAAACCCTGATCTTTATATGAAGTAGCCTAAGTTTAAAATATCAGCAACAAGTTTTATGTAAGAAATTTACATATGACGTACAATTCAAGAAAAACGTGCTTTTAGTGTATCATTTTGCAAGCTCTGCATTAACAATTAAATGATCAAATTCTATGAGTACACAAGGCTGAAAAAACATATTTAAAATTTTTGTTGTCATTGTTATTAACGCTCACATTTTTCTATTTGGCAATTCTTCCAAATTCTTGTCCAAGAGCAAACTCTTGTCCAAAGAGAATCCAAAAAGAGAAGCCAAAGATTCAGGAAAAAAGAACCAAAACAAAGAAACACAGGCCTACAAAGTCTCCTAAAGATATCAACCCAAAACTAAGATCAACAATGTTGCCTTCAAATTCCAGTATGATACCACAAGGCTCTGGCCGCCTGCAAACACCTTCAGTATAACTTTTAATTCATGGGAGACAGATGCATGACATTTTACCATATTTTGTTATACCCTGATAAGGTCTGGATAAGTGGCCCCTCCAACTCTTATGCTGAAATTTGATCCGCAGTGTTAGGGGTGGAGCTGAGAGGGAAATGTCTGGATCATGGGAGCAGATCCTTCATGAATGGCTTGGTGCCCTCTCCAAGTAGGTAATGAGTGAGTTCTTACTCCATTTGTTCACATGATACCTGGTTGTTTAAAAGAGTGTGATAATATGTCTTCCATCTCTTGCCACATGACACACCTTCTCTCCCTTCAGCTGCCTTTATTGGAAGCTCCTGAATCTTCTTGAATAGACTACAGTACTGGGAGCCAAATAAACCTCTTTTCTTTATAAATTATCCAGCCTTGGGTATTTTCTTACAGCAGTACAAAGCCAACTAACACTATTTGGGTATTTCTTTATAGCAGTGTAAAACAGACTACAACATCTCCTAAAGCCTACCAGCCACTTAATCACAGTACCATTTCTCCTGTTGAGGTTTATCACACAAGAATCACTAAGCCTTGATGCTCTCATCAAAAATCCAATGATTAATGGTTGTAAGTAATCAAAACCTGACTGGAAAAGACAGTTCAGGAATGTTTGCTGTAAAAAATAAAACTCACAGTAAACACCCTTCCCTAATTATATTCACCCTAAACAATAAAGTATAAAAATGGGAAATAAAGGAAATACCACTTACAAATAATTGGGGGTGGGGGGGAAAGCTAGGGTGGAATTGTGAGAAATCTACTAAAGGAACCAAGAAGGAGGTATGAACTAGACAGGGGAAGAGAGGCCCCTATTACCTGCCCTTGTTTCCAGCACTCCCTAAACACATTCCAGTTGCTCTTGTTGTTGGGATCTTGCAAGCACAGCAAGCGATTATCACACAGCCAATAGTGAGGAGTGTCAAAGCCTAGAATGCTGGGCTTGATCGTTAGTCCTTGAGGCCTTTTGGATAAATCAGAGGAATTCTTATTTTGTACCAAAGAGGCAAAGATGTCATCAAGGATTTTTGGTGTATTCTTGAGTCCATTTTCTGTCTGAATTGGAAAAAGAATACAAATCTTAAAAACATTGTTCTCTATCATCAAAACCCCCATCCCTATAATAGTAGGATGAGCATGTATTACATATCCATCCATAATAGAGTCCAAATCAGTACCCTTGGGCAAGAGGTCCTGTTCCAACATGACAAGTCATAGAAGGGGGTATAGGAAAAAGTGTAACAGGAAAAAAATGGCCCATTCCTGAATCACAGCCCCATGAAACTCATCTGCCAATGACTCAGTCTTCTGTACCCACAAAGGTAAGTATGTAATTCATAGCCTCCTTTCTACTTTCAGTTTCAACTTCTGTAGTCTTTTTCTGTTCTATGTTCAACTTTATAAGGTGGAGTACAAACAATAAAACAAGCACATACCTTTCCTGTAGAGGAATTCAAGAGATTTCGTAGGAAACCAGAACTGTTGTTGCTTACAGGTGTCAAAATTGTGCTGTTAAAGGTGTGGAGGACTGTGCTGGATTTGCTTAAAGGTGGAAGGGGTGGAAGGCATTTGATTTCATTCTTTAAAACTGGCATTGTTGGTTGTTTTTCTAAAATAAAACCAAAAACATCAAGATGAAAAGGCATTCTGAAAGTCAAACCTCTTATTAGTATTCTTTTACCAGAATAAGTTTAGAACTTGGTTTTCATTTACTGAAATACAAAAGCCTTTTTTTTTTTTTTTTTGAGACAGAGCCATATTCTGTCTCTTAGGATAGAGTGCTATGGCATCAGCCTAGCTCACAGTAACCTCCATCTCCTAGGCTCAAATGATCCGTCTGCCTCAGTCTCCTAAGTATTTTAGACTATTGGTGCCTACTACCATGTCCAGCTAATCTTTTCTATTTTTAGTAAAGATGGGGTCTTGCTCTTGCTCAGGCTGGTCTCAAACTCCAGAGCTTAAGAGATCATCCTGCCTTAGCCTCCCAGAGTGCTAGGATTACAGGCGTGAGTCACATACCTGGTTGGGAACCAAAAATCTCAAAAGGATAAATGCTAATGACATTATTTATTTAGATATGCATTCCTAACCAATGTTAAAATACTAAACATCCAATGTTCAGATGAAACTTTTATTTTTTGTTTTTGGCATACAAAATACAACTGATTTTTGTAAATTGAACTTGTATCTAGCAATCTTGATAAATATGTTTAGTAAATATATTCTTTGCTTCATTCCTGAACCCAGAGTAGAACTACAAAAACCTCGATGAATTAAAAAAAAATTCAACCATTATTTATGATGTTTGCCATTAGTTCTTTTTTGAAACCCTAAAGGACATTCCTTTCTATTCTTAATTGAGAAGTTTTTTTTAAATCGTAAGTATTAAATTGTACTATCTGTTTTTCTGCATATTGTCATATTTTTTTTTCTCCTAAATTTCTGAATGTTAAGCTACACCCGGCTTTCTAGAAAAATCTTGCTAGCTATATAATTCCTTCTATTTATAGCGTCAAATTTGATTTGCTAAAATTTTGTTCAGGCTTTTTGCATGAAAGAAATTGACCTGCAATTTTTCTCACTTGTAACATAGACATAAAGCAGTAATCTCTAAATTTTAATCTAACTCTACCTGATTCCAAAGTCTATGTTATTTATATTATCATTGAACATTCTGAGATAAGAGCACAGATGACAAAAATAAAACTAAAGCCAATATATTCCAACTTAGATAAAACAGGAACTATATACACAGCAAGGATAGAAAAGTAGAAAAAGTCACTCATTAAAATAAATTTCAGCACACTCCATTCTTGACAATGTCAACCTTACCCAGAATTCTACCAGCAGCAAAAGTTGTCTTTGACGCTGCATTTCAACACACTTTCATTTGTGGCAGGTTCCAAGCTAACTATAGGGAACCCCTTTCTATTCCACACAACTCCTAACCACTATTCTGACAGCAGCTGAGGTTACTAAGTCCCTCTATGAGTGAACAAAAGTGCTCAGGAAGAAACAGGAAAGCAGGGAACACTCACCCTTGTTTTCCTTATTGACATTCCCACTGGTTAGGTCCGCCAGCCAGTTTAAAGGAGACGTGCCGGCTGGACAGGCAGGCTTCATGCTGCTGGCTGCCTTGGAAGCTGTGTCCCCACCCACAGTCGCTGGTTCTAACACTGAGGGATTCTGCGGAAGCACACCACCAAGAGTCGGTTTCTCTCCAGTTAAGGAAGGCTGTGTTAAGTATAATAGGAGAATTTTACATAAGCTGAACAGTGATATTTTCTTTCTTACCTTTTGCCCTAAGGGCTCACCAGTTAGAGCTCACCAAACAAAACCACCTAATAAAGAGCCCTGGACACTATGTCATCGCCAAGCTGCAATGACCCTGCAGCCACGCAGCAGAACTACTAGAGAGGAGAGATGTCAACAACTTAAATGGAGCAAGATACTTCCCCCTCAACCTCTTACCACCCTTCCCATGGTAGTACACCTCAGCACTGCATGGACCATGTTGCTTTCAAATGACCAGTCTGTGCCTGTCCCCCCTATGAACTCACTCCAGAATCCAGAATAGGGACACAAAACATAGTTGTCAAATGACTAACGGTGACAAACACCAAAGGTAAAGCTGTGATTTCAGAAGGAAAAAAGATGCAGAAAAAGAAAATACATTCTTTTGATTCAGTTTTAAGGTGAGATGAGGAGCTCTTAAAAGAACTTACAAATTTAAAAAGAAACTTGGAAAGAATACATTACTTATATTTTGTTAACCTGAAAAGCTGCCATAACAACTACCTAATGAGTTATACATACATGAAGAGAAGGAAAAATAATATTCAAATTGCTGTTGTGGTCCAGGCCATTCTGTGCTGCCCAACCATCAATATTGTTTATTAATCCTGTATTACTGATAAGGAAGCTGAAGCACATGTATATCAACTCATGTGAGCTGAAGTAAAGTGGAAGTAAAACAATTCTCAGTTTTCACTCCAAGGATCACAACTCTTCTACCCTCCCATGTGGCGTTTGACACCACAAATTTATTAAAAATGTAAATTTCTGGTTATTAAACATGCTTCAGAATAATGATTACTAGGAAAGGAAGAGAAAGGAGATAATGGGGTACGTGGGTAAGAAAGGGATGCCATGTGGAAGAAACAAGCATACGAAGACCAAGAAAATGTACAATTTTTTTACACTGAATGATGGGTACATAAAAGGTTCATTTTGCCATTATTTCCCTTTAACTCTTCATAAATGTTATAGGTAAAACATATTTAGGAATTAAAAAAATTTTTTTAAGTTACCTAAAAAATTTTAATTCTATAGAACATATGAGAAGTTTAAAAAAACAAACCCAGGCCGGGCGTGGTGGCTCACGTCTGTAATCCCAGCGCTGTGGGAGGCCGAGGCGGGTGGATTTCCAGTGCTCACAGTTCGAGACCAGCATAATGAGTGAGCCAGAGAAAAAACCCCGTCTCAACCACCAGGGCAGAACACACCGCCGGGCGTAGTGGCGAGCGCCTGTAATCCCAGCTACTTGGGAGGCAAACCGGCCCGTGCATCGTTATAAGGAAGGACAATGGAAAAAATAAAATAAAATAAACAAAAAAAAACAAGGAAACTGAAAGCAAAGCCAGCTTGAAATTAAAAAAAAAAAACAAAACCCAAATTTAATAGCAACTTATCAGGCAGACAGATTATAGCACAAGAAGTTTTTGCTTGTTAGGAAACACAAATATAAAACCAATAAAAAGAGGGTATAATGAGGTCCACAAAAGTAATATGAAAAGTAAGAATGGATCTCTGAACTGTCACCTAAATGTATGAATTCTCTCTTTCTCTTTCCACTAACACTTGTCCCGGAGTTCCTTTGAAACGCACTGCAGAAATACTTGGGTTATTTGAAAAACAGACAAATGGTCATAAGGGATGGTGAATCTGGCACCAGAAGTAGTACCTGTTTTAGGTCTTCTTTTGAGGCTGGCTTTGTAAAGAGTTTGAATTGCCTGTTTGAACAGGGACAATTTGCCTTTATTCCCCATTTTGCTCTTACAGAATGAACAATATCTCCAACATCATAAAGAGCTGAAAAAAGGCAGGAGAGGGCAGAGAGTATTAGTACTTTCAACTTCAACATTACAGAGCAGAGGCTGGCGTTTCTCACAGGATTACTTCTCCCACTCCCTCCTTTTCATCTTGCCACATGGCCTTCCCTAAACACGTTAATTTCTTTCTGCTACAAAACTTCATATGAGATTTTATTCCAAAAGTATTGTAGCATTATCGAATATACTTCTGGACAATTTACAGTACTTATTAAAATAAACTTAGCAAGTAATTACGCTACACAAAGTAAAACAAAACTACCAGCCCCTACAAGTTAACTAAGATGAGGTGAAAGAAAAATCACTGCACCACATGAAATACCTTTTCCAGGAATGATCTGTGTAGGCATTAAGTTCTCTGGTTCATGTATCTGACTCTTCACACATCTCAGCCAGGAGAAAGTCTTGTAAGCAGCACCTGCAAATAACTGATTTGTAGTAATCATTCATTATAGACCCTGGCCCCATATGCTTCAGAAATCTATCAACCACAAATCAGTGAAAGGCTTAATTTAATTTAATTGTGTAAGGGGGCCAGTCAGTTCTCACCCTGTTGGCAATTCTTTCTCTTCATCCGGTAGCAATCCACACATACTCCAAACCCACAGCGAGGACACACCCAGTGCAGGTTGAAGATGGTAGTGTCACACACATCACACATTTCTCGAACACCTTTGACAGCTCTCTTCCAAGCCACCTGTCCTGCAAAAATCAATAAATCAATTAGTCTTCAGAAGGAAATAAAACACAAAGAGTAGGGAGAGCTAGTCCGCTGTGACTAGAGTTCTTGTTAACTCTGTTCAGCCCTTCATGGTAAATGCTGCCTCCCCCATGAAGTTCTCCTGAATTCCCTCAGCACTCCCATCAATTTGTACTAGTATTTATATTTCAGACTCATGCCACTTCACATTATACATATTAAGGCACAGTTTTACCTCCCCCTAAGAGGCTGGATTACTGTTCAGGGTGTGCAGCAGCAGTTACAAAGCTGGAGCTTAGGCACAGATATCATAGTAGTGGTTCTTAACCTCTTGAGTCGCAAGTCTATCTGAGAAGCTAAAGGCAGCATGGGTCAGGCTTTCACTCAGGGGAAAAATATTTTACTTGGGCCTATTTGTTTAGCACAGAGCACCAGGTTATTCATAGATGCCCTAAATCTATTCAAGCTGTCCATTAAAAACCTCAGGGTACTTAAGGAGGGGTTTGTAGGGAGCAGCATATTAACTTAGTATAGGCATAATGATCCAAGGTCAGTTCCTTCACCAGCCAGAGTCAGAAACATGATTTTGCCAGTGCCAGGAGTGATACAGGCACCTAGGACTGACTCTTACTAATCTAATAATCAGTAGGTTAGGGTACAACCCAGGATTCTACAAAGCAGGAGTTTCTGTTTCAGTGACCAAGGTCTAATAACAGGAGACAAGTGCCTTCCAGGACCAAACAGGCCATCAGACCCTCCCGTAGCATGAAGGAGTACTAGGGATCAGAAAGCTTCAAGTATGGGCAAAGGGAGGACATTCTTGTGAATCACAGAGAAATTCAATTGATCAGAGGACTCCTTTCAGTCAGCAGTGTGTACTGTTTGTCTTCCTTTTGAGCAACACTAGATCAATACTGATGCACTCTTGTTCTATGAAGAACATCTTTTTCCTAATCCACTCTGTGGTTAATTTATCCTTTTTCAGACTGACTGTAACTCAAGTGACCAAACGTCAGTTTACATCAAATTAATCCAAATGCACCACATCAATCCATTAACTGAGTGAGCTACCTTTTTATTACAGTGTAAATAGCCCAATGCACAATACACAGAGCTTTGGTATTTCACAAATGAGATCTTAGGAACTTCACCTAGGTCACTCGGATTAAACTATTTCATTAGAAAGTACTCTCAGATCTCTTAGCTACCGATTTAATAATTATTGGTAACTGAAAAGACACAATGAAAGTATAATGGTTAAGTTCTGCTTCCTGATCTCAGGATCAGAAGGGGAACCCCTCTGAGTATGCAGGCATCTTTCAATATCACTCACAGTGAGTTTCTCTTGCCAATCTGACCAGCTTGTCACAGAGGCACAGGATAATCAAAAAGAAAAGGAGGAAAGGTTAATCAGATTTCAATCTTCAAGGAGAAGAGTTTCTAAATTATGCTCTTAAAAGACAATGATCTGTGCCTTTAACGACTTGGGGAAAATGCATTTTTCAGATGACTCATCTTTAGCTTAGAAAAAAAAACATTACTTAAAACAGCCCTGCTGATTCAGGGACAATGTTACCAATACATTTCAAAAGTCTTTTCACTTTCCAGTCATGTACATACCACAACTAGACCAGTTACTTAAGAAGTTGTCTTTCAATCTTCTACTTCAATGTATTTAATAAAGAAATTTTGATCTCTAGTGAAAATGGAAAATTAATACCTATCACTTGTCTTAAGTAGATTATAAGGGGAAAACAATTTAATAAGATTCTTAACTTGTTAGAGTCTCTATTACCCCAGCAGGAATAGAGGAATTCTCATCAAGTTGCTTTATTTCAGTATGAATCTGGCTGCTGCAGGGAGCTCACTACCTGTTTTTTCACCCAGCTCTGGATTTCTACTACTGGGAATGTCCTAGTTCCAGTTCTGTGAACTCTGTGATCTGATTGTATCTCCGCCTATCCAATAGGTTATTTTTGTGCTTAAGCTAGCTTCAGTAAGTTTTTGGTGGTTACAACCAAAATTCTACAATTGGTATGGATGTGTTACTCGACATATTTGATTATGCAGTCCAAAATAAGTAATGAAAGGCTCTACTTTTAACTTTCAATCATTAGAGAAAGATAAAATAATGGGAAAATGTAAGATTTATAAGACAGATGACCCATGGTGCTTCTGACTGGGTATCTGCCACACAGATAGGAAAAGGTTGTGTTGTCCTCCCAGACATCCTACTGTGAGATGTCATAAAGGAGTTCTGGCTTTAATGTGTCACTCTCACTGGTCCCTGTGGATTACTGGGCTGCCAGATCAGCATGGCTCCTAAAGAGTCACAGGTACAGTAGAACCTCCAAGAATTCCCTTCAAACTTTGACTCTGATAATCATTTCCATCCAAGTTTGTTCCCATTCTCATGCCTGGGATCCAGACTCTCATTCAGTAAGTCTGGGATAGAGCCTGTCCATTTTTATAAAATGTTTTCCTGATTAGGAACCTGTGTCCTAAAATATACCAAACTGACACCTTAACTCTTCTGGTGAACCTGCACTGCTGATGAAGCTGTGCCAATTCCATTATTACTTCTCCTCAACTTTACCTTTCCTAATAAAAGGAAAAATACAATCTGATTGTACCAAAGTCATCTAAACTTCTAGGTGAAAATGAAACCCATGCAATGGGGATTTAGGCGTCAGGAAGAAAAATCAAGTTGGACTCAAAAATCCTACCCCCTAAGAGATGCTCTTACTGTGTGGCTCAATAGTTGACATAGCTTCCTTTTCAGAAATCACCATTTGACAGAAGTGGTCTCCAATGTTGGCCAGGATGTACTTTGCTGTGTCCAAATCAGTCCCCATGACGTTTTTGGTTAAAGGTAACCATAAGCCAATTGCTTCATTGTCATACTTGTTTGGTGTTAAGAAGCCTTCTACCCGCAATACACCATGTTTGTTGAACTGTAACCTAGGGGAAGTAGGGGGAAAAAAGTGTATATATGTACACACACACAAAAAAAATTGATTTACATATTGCAGTTAATATTTTTTTTTGGTAGAGATGGAGTATTACTATGATGCCCAGGCTGATCTCCAAATCCTGGTTTCAAGCAATCTTCCCACCTCAACCTCCTAAAGTACTGGGATTACAGATGTTGGACCACCATGCCCAGCCTATTTAAATACTATGTAAATCAACAAAATCTTCCCCAGTTCTCCATAATTTCTATGGTTAATTATAGCCAATTAATTATTTTGCAATATTAGAAGAAAGATTTAAAAAAACTTAAGTTTTCCCCTAAAAGATAGGCTAGAGAAAGGAAGTGGGTAAGGAGGAAGATGAAAGGAAGAGAGGTATATTATGCAAACTAAGATATAATCATATTGCTTCCAGGGACAGTTGTTCAACCTGTTGGACTTGAGACTTAACAGCAAGGACAATCCACAAATTACTACAGATGATAACAAACACAAGGTAATAAACAGTCTAATCAGATTTAAATACAAGTACTACTTCAAGAATCATGCTCAAAAAAAGAAAGGTAACCCTGCAGTTACTGAAGCAAGGACCATGTTGATCTGTGAAGTGCTCAGTACCCAGCTGAATTCTAGCTATACATTACTATGCAAACTTCTCGAAAGAGAAAAAGCATTAAGATGAGCCTCAGACCTTAAGAAGTAGAGTGAAAGAATATTTTTTCAGCATTTGCTTTCAATATTCTGTATCACTTAAATGTTTTTTATAAGCTATGTATTAGTTTTGAGTTTTTTAAGAACACAGTATTTCTAGTTGGAGATATAAAAAAAAATTTTATGAGGTTGCTTGAGGCCAGGATTTTGTGACTAGCCTAGGCAACATTGTGAGACCCCCATCTCTACTAAAATAAGAATAAATTAAATTTAAAAAAAAAGGTCATAAAATAGTGAAGTAGGTTATAATAAATGATCATGACAATCATTAAATCTTACAGGAGTAGAGGAGGAAGTGTTGACAATGAGTTTTGTAGGGCTCATATGAAGCCTGAAGAAGACTTCCTGGTGAAGATAGTGATTGAGCTTGTCTTATAAAAAAAAGTTGACAATTAGGTAAAAAGAAAATATGTCCAGGAGACAGTACTTAATACAAAAGAAAGAACATTACAGGTGACTTGGGTGACAATAGAATAATTAGATTAGGCCCCCAAATGCTTCAGAGGTAAAAATCAGCAAGAAGTTGGAGAGATAAGTTAGGGTTCAATTGCTGAAAGCCTTCAACATTTTGTTGGGGACTTTGATTTTTTATCTAGGCACCCATCACCCATCAAAACTTGCTGGGCCTATGAAACACACAACAAAGTTGTGTTTCAGGAAAAATTATTTGTTCAAAAGAGTGCAGAATGAACTAAAAGGTAAGAGACTAGGAGTTGCATAAAAGATGCAAAATAATTATTAAGTGGTCCAAAGAAGAAGTGCCAAGTTTTTAAATGAAATAGTCATAACACTAAAAAATACATTTGAAAACATTTCAAAGGGGGAGGTAACGGCAATAGGACTTGGCAATGACGTTTACCACTGAGACACTATCTCTACTCCTATTTTATCTGCAGAAGAGTTGAATGAGAAATAAACTTGATAAGGATGCTAAGGACAGCCTCAATCTTTAAACATCAAAAAAGAAAAAAGTTAAATTATGATATTCTTTTACCAGAGAAGTGAATTTATTCTAGTTTTTACTAGGCTGGCTTCCACTATGCAGCATTAAAGGAAAGTTACTTTCCCCTGTTAAGAAGTCAAAAATGGAAAAACAGCTAAGTCACAAAGTCAATGATTTCTAGATGGTTACAGAAGTATAGTGTTTTTTAAAAATCTCTTTATTATAAAGAATTAAAAAAAACAGAAAACAATTATCCCTTCCATAAAATGCCTTTGCAACTTGAAACCAAACACTCTCTCATTCAGTCCAGTTATAACCTTCACAGAAGAGGAACCATAATGGCATTAAATCAAGTCTATCATAGAACACAGACACCAGTACAAAGCACAACAATTTTATGGTTTTTCCAAAATATATTTAAGTACAAATGCACGCTCATTTTAACACACTTGACCTGTATAAGAAAAAGTACTCGTTGAGTGTAAGTAGAACAGAGTTAACCTTTACTGAAAAGTTATTCTGGGCCAAGTGTTATTCAGAATACATATTAACATATGTATGAATGTTAACATATGTTAACAGTATACATCTCTAGATGCTATCCACACAGTTTATCACACACTTTTGCAATTTACAGAGGAATGAATGGGAGTAAACTAGTATCTAAAACTTTTATTCCACTTAAGCCTAAATCTGAATGTTAAGAGATATTAATGATCTAAATTGCCTGTGCATTTAATTTACCTAATCAGCAGTCTTGTAACTTAGATAAAATGAAGGGGGAGGAAGAAAAAAGGAAGAAATTAAAGTCGATACCTCCATGTGTGATTAGAACTAGCTGAACTTTAAGTATCTTGATTTCTGAGAAAGTGAATTATATCTAAAGTTCGACAATATTCAGAATAACATCGCTCATTTACATCTCAACAAAACAGAAGGCTGCCTTTTTCTTTTCCATTCAGGATAGATGAATTTAAAGAAAATGAATCTGACTTGGAAAAACAAAACACATTATAAACATAAAAGTTTTGCCTATAAAATTAGAGAAGGTCTTTAAAAAGGTATCTCTCTTCCTGCTGACAGAGGTACAGAGATATGCATGTTCAAACCCTGCAGTGGGCATGGACACAGTGTATCCTTCCTGGAGGGTAATTTGGCAGAACTTTTGTGTCAAAGCCTTAAAACACACATAACTCTGACCAATAATGCCACTTCTAATAATCCTTCCAAAATAAATGATAAGGGATGTGGACAAGAAGATTATTATTTCACCCTTATTTCTAGTGGCAAAATACACATAATAATCTTACTACCAACAAGGGAACTGGTTAAATAAATTATCAAACATATATTATAATGGGTTCTTACACAGAAATTCAAAAGTATTTGCAGAAAAGTTAACATGATCAAAACATTTTTAATATGTATTGGGAAAGTGGGATTCAAAACAATAGATGCAATACACCAAGTGTATACATATACTTTTATATATGCCTGAATACATTTTACATTTAAAAATGCACTGAAAAGGTAACAGTTATATATAGTAGTTTTTCAGAACCTTCAGCATTTTTTCTAGAATGACTTACTCTTAGAAATAGAACATTTTAAAGCTTTGCTTTAAAAAAAATTGAAAAGGAGAATGAAAAGTAAATACAGTTACAGTACTAAATGCAACAAGATCTAGATTCCCAAACCAATAGATCGTATTAATCTCTACCTTTTGATTCTAGATTCACTGCTGATACAGGAGGAACATAAAAATATGCTTTAGGGCCCAGATTATCTAAGCTTTCCCCAAACTTCCTCACCTCCTGAAATGAAAGAAGCGACAAAACACAGGTGAGTCCTTCTGTTGCTCCTTATCCTTGCGAAGACTGTCCAAGCGACACTCCCGGCACTTGGGCAGTTGTGCGACAATGTTCACGCAGGAATCATCCTGCACAAAGGCCTCTCCACTCTGCTGCAGCTTCTTGAGTTTAGCTGGGTCTGTCAAAACTGACTTCCGGGATGGGGCTAAGAAAACAAAAGATAAGGAAACAGGACCTCAAATTTTTGAACATTACGTCAATCCAGTAAAAGCTCCACAAGTTGACCACTTCACCACACTGACCATCTCCTTAGGTTGACCTACTTTTCACAGTTCCTTATATTGACCAATTTCATATGTTTGCCAGTTTATTATAATCCCTTGGGTGGTCAACTGACAGGTTCTACTGTATTTGACTGAATACTATTGAAAAACACAACTTCCCCCCAAAGAGAAGTCCTTTTTCTCCATTCCTGGTTCAATTGTAACTTCTAAGAATGACTCAAAGGAAAATAATTAGCAGAACAATTGGAAAACTTTTACTCTCTTTGAATAAAACAATTCTCATTTGTTGAATCCATTTGGCAACTTAAAACCCCAAACTCAACAGCCAATTCAATTCAAAGTTAGTATATACTTCTACTCACAACTCTAAATAAGAAAAATATTTTAGTAAGACTTCTTCAAATCAGAAAATTTAATTTCACTGTAACATTAGCAATGCAGAGACAGATTCACCTCAACAGAGGCCTGCCTTTGTGGACAATGGTTCTGTCCCTTTTCAAAGGCAAAAAAGACTGGTTTAAGGTGCGTTTTCTAAAGAACTCCACAAAAGCTAATCCTTTTAAATATAATTAAAAACTAAATAGCTTTCTTGCCTAGTCCCTTAATCTATGAAATAAAAGCTATCTTCCAAATTCCTCCAAGCAATGTCACCTGATGCTTACATGGTATGTTTTCAATTTTCTTTATACATAAGGTCCATTCAGGATTAAGAGCATTGGCTAAAGACAGGATTACAATTCTAAGAAAACGCAGGTTTTAAGTTTTAACACATAGTGGGCGGGAGAACTTGAAATGTTAACATAATTTCTAAAGAAAAAGGGAGAAAAAGTAGATATGTAACTGGAAAAAGCAATCACTGTGTCACCAAAAATAACATACAAAGGAATCTATTTGTAAGTGAAGAGTCTTATAGAATATTGTAAATGTAAAAAGAAATGGACAGAAAAGACCTTTTCTAAGGGCCCAAAGGAACTAAGAAGAAGGAAGTAGGTTCTTAACAAACAAACAAAAGACAAAAACAAAACTGGGGAACCACTTGAAAGACAGGTGGGAGAGGCTGGTCTCCGAGAAAAATGGAAGATCCCAAACCAAAGGGTTTTGTTTGTTTGTTTTTTGTGACAGAGTCTTATTTTGTTGACTTCAGTACAGTGGCTTGGCATCATAGCTCCGAGCAGCTGGAACTACAGGTGCCTGCCACAGTGCCTGACTATTTTTAGAGATGGGATCTCACTCTAGCTCAATCTGGCCTCCAACTTGTGAGCTCAGGAAATCCACCCCCCTCAGTCTCCCAAGTGCTAGGATTACAAGCATGAGCCACCACACCTGGCTGAAATCCAAAGGTTTTAGATAAAATAAACACCTTCAATAATCACCTTACAGGTCATCTCATCTTACCACTTTTAAAGCAGGACTACAGCACATTGCAAAATGCTAAACAATGCTGTCAGTTCTTGATCTCTTAAACATTCTTATTGAGTTATAGTGAAAGAATAAGTAAAGTAAGAAAAGAGAGAAAATAAGAGATAGGTAGTACAAAGATGGAGTTTTAATTACTCAGAATTTGAAAAGCAAACCTTTGAGCTGGGTCAGATTTCTAATGGTAGAGTCTGCAAGTTATCTGTTTTACCCTGGCTTAAAAGTGGAAATATCTAGAAATAATGTGGAAGTTGAACTGGCTAAATCTAGCTCTTCAGTTAGGCGGCCAAATAGATGATTCCATTAGTGATTCTCTCACTTTAGGCAGGGTCAAGAGAAAAAGACAGTTGGCCACTTTTGAAGAGCTACACATCTGAAGAAAAATAAGGCAGCTGTTTTGACTCCAGTTTGCTTTTGTTTTCTACTCCATAAGTGGAGCAAGGGAGCAAAATGGCTTTCCATCAAGTCTTTCTGTACTAACAAACAGTGCTAATGAACACAACTCAGAAATCCAGGTAGGCTTCTGATTACACTCTCCCACTCCTCAGCCAAAAGTCACAGTAGATAGCTGGATGTAACTAGGTTTTTCACTTATTTTAAAATCAAATTAGATGGAGAACAGCTGCACAACATATGATATGAGACAAAGCGGAACTCCATAATTCACTTATGTATCTGTCAAGTGCTTACTGCACTAGAATTTTTACTGTTTCTTCGCGCAACATTAGAAGAATTTGCTTAAAAACTAGCTGAGTGTGAGAGCTGATGACTCAAAAAAAGATTAAAGAAATAGAACAAGTATATGGTTATGAATATTCACTTTCTTTTGGAAGTTACATAATTCCCAAGGAACAGGATAATCTTATGCAATTAATTTTATGCAAATTAACAGCTATATTATCTTAAACCTCAAGAATGAAGAAGCGGGTTAGAAGTATCACTAGGCAAAGAAAAGTTCTATTCTTCCAACTCCATATTAAAAAAAGACTCAAGTCAAATCTACCCATCTTGCCCTCTAGTTTCACAGAGGTCTGTAGTAAAAAGCTAATATAAATATATTCACTCCTACTGACTCAAATAAATACAGTAGAATGTTTGTAAGCTGCCCCCCAGGGGACTATAATAAACTTGTTAACATACATAGGTGGTCAACATAAGGAACTAGACCCACTGTACTGATATGAATATGTACTTTACTTTCTTGTACAGTTTTTATTAGAGAATATTATGTGAAATCATACATAATCAAACCACAGTAAAACCACACATACTGGATCATACAAAATCAATACATTTACTGTTTTCTCAGGGATTAATCATTCTTCCTGGAAAAAGTGTCAATCTTGGTCTGTTTCTTAATCTTATTACAAACGTTAAGTAGAGAAATCACTTACACCACTCAGCATACCTGGGCATTTTGCCACAGCAAATGGCTTTAACTACATTATGAGATGCCTAACATCCTCTTCTTTTGGAGTCTCTGCAATTTTTGTCATCTTCGCTTGATTCTTCTATTTTAGCAGTAGCTTCTTGCACTTTTATGCTGGTCTGTACTTCAGTCAATATCACTTGGAAAATTGCTTCTGGCTCAGATTCATTATAGGTTACCACCTCATCATCCATTGCAACAAAACCTTCAAAATCTACTCCATTGAGTTCTGCCATGGGAGATGAACTGTCTGATCAGACCAAAACATTGTGCTCTTATGTTGTGACAAATCCAGCTTTCTTGAAACACTTCTGTATTATTTCTGGCTGAACTTTATTCCAAGCAGAACTGATCCAGAGGGCAGCATCCAGAGTGTTAACTGATACAACAGATGAAGGTGCTTTCACAGGGAGACCACAGCTTTATATTTCAGTAATAATCCACTGCAAGAGCTGGGCTTGGTTTTTAAATGTCTTGATGATGCCTTCCTTGGTCAAGAGGTTGGATTTATGGTCACAAGCAGGAATCTCTATCATATTTATGAGATGACTGACTTGTGAGTGGCCAGGACAGTTGTCTACTGTCAGTAAAACAAACCGTTTCTTTGTCTTCATTTCTTGATCAATATTCCTTACCCACTCCTCAAATAGGGCACCAGTCATCTATCCAGATTTGTTTGATCTCCAAGTGATGGGAAGGTCTTTGGGCTTCAGGTTCTTGAATGTGCATTGGTGCATTGGCTTTGCTGATTTGTCAATCACCAAGGGCTTTAGTTTCCCTCCTGTTAACCTATCACAAAGCAGAACTGTGAAATGTTCTTTGGAAAGTTTCCCATTCTTACATTTGTCACCCTTCATCATGAGGCTCCTATTAGGCATTGCCTTGAAAAAGAGTGTGCACTCTTCAGCCTTAAAGATGTCATCATCTTTGAAGCCTCTGGCAAAGTCTGGGAACTTCTGATGAATTCTTCTACAACCTCCCCTGGAACTTCATTGGATTGACCACATAAGACTTCTGGGAGACCTGTATCACAGTTTGAATTTCTGAAGCCAACAACTTGATGCTTAGAAACCTGGCACCCCAAATTCCTGTGAAATTTTTTTAGCAACTTCTTGGATCATTAGTCCAGAGATTGAGGTGTTAACTGCCCTCCTTTGTTTGAACCAGCCTAATGTGGCTTCACTGATTTCATTGAGGGAAGTTTTCCTCCTTTTCCAGTGCCGATCTCTATTTTCCTTATATCTCTCCAAGTGCTCATGTTTACATTTTTGGATATTGCTAACTGTGGTCTCGCTAACACTAAAATGTTCTGCCATCTTTCTTTGGCTGCTGTTTTCCAGAAAATGTAGATCACCTTTTCCTTTAATGTCAGCTCTTTTGAGTTCTTCCCTTTGGGCCAAGTCTTGATTAAATGTAAAATTTTTCAGTAATTGGAAAATGTACCTACAATTTAAATCAGTCCTTCACATTGAAAAAATCTTCCACACATGTGATAAATAATAGGAGGTTAGGTCCAATTCAACATGTGGTTATAATAAAACATGAAAAAGGAACTTATACTACAGAAAAAAATAATACAACTAAGGGCCAAAGCCTATACCTAGTACCCCTTGGTATAGAGTGAACACAACTGGTCCAGTTATAGAGAGCAAATTAATACAGTAAGACCTCTGTAAGCTGACCACCCAAGGGACTATAGCCAACTAGTCAATGTAGAGAGGTGGTCAGCAAAAGGAACAAGGTATGATGTACTGATACATACATGTGGTGCATGTCCCGTCCATGAAAATTAGTAGGCAATCAATGTAGGGAGGCCGTCAACTATGGAGGTTCTACTGTATTTAGTTTCAAGTCATGGGAGCAGCAGGACATTCCCACAAGCAAAGAGATTCTTCTGGTGTTTTAGCCCCTCCCTTAACATCTTGAGCCAATGTCCCTTTTCCAAAGGATGAAATTGTTTTGTTTTGTTTTGTTTTTTAATTTCAGATGTGAGGTACCTGAATGTCTGTGTGTTCATAAAGTGTCACCTTTTTCACTCCAACCCATCAAGTGACAGGCTGAAAAAAATCATTTTAGATTTTGTTTCCAAAATATTTTATTATAACCAAGAATTGGGGACCACCTAATTATCTACCCAATGGGAACCACTTAAGTTATATGGTAAATGAATGTAATGAAATCCTTGTAGCTTTAAAATGCTGATAAATACCTATACTGATTCACAGGGTAAAACTATTGGCATGAACCCATTTGTGTAATACGGTTTGTGAGTATTTCTAGATATATAAAATCAGGTATCTAAAATATTAGTTATTTAATAATTTCTGAGATTTGGGGATTGTATTTTCTTCTTTTAAACTTTTCTGATTATATGAACTTTTCCCACAGTCATTTTCATGTATTTTTCTCACAGGGTAAGAAATATACAGTAGAACCTAAGTTGCCCACCCAAAGGATTGTAACAAATTGGTCAACAATGGAGGTCGTCAACATAAAGAACTAGGCCTACTGTACTGATACAAACATGTAGTGTATGTCTATGACAATCAGATCAACTTAAGAAGGCAATCAATGTAGGGAGGTGGTCAACCATGGAAATTTTTCTTTATTTAGGAACACTCACCATTCTGGATTTTATTGTTGCTTCTTGTACAACAGCTTTCATTATCTACTTTTACTGAAGATTCCTTTAAATTCTGTGATCGGCAAGATAAAGTTGAAGGTTCTACCTTTTTTCCTGCGCAACTATTAAGGCTATCATTGCCATTGACACCTGCTTTCATTGCTGGCATATTTGGAAGGACATCAGATGTTGAAGGTGTATGTTCTAGGTGCTTCTGCAGTTCAGGCGCACTGGCAATTTCTAATTCTGCCTTTGAAGAAGACTTTGTAGGTAAGCATTCCTTGGGAAGGCCAGTCAATGGTGGTGGGACAGATTCCAATCTGTTTTCCTGATCGGTGTTTGTCTTCGGCTGGGTACAGCTACCTTTTGGCTCACTCAGAATTTTCAAGTCACCAGTCACAATCTGAGAAGACTTTGTGGACAGCAGCTCTACTTTGCAGACATCTTGTTTTGTTCTCGGCATTTCAGTCTTTGTATTTAGACAAGAAGAAAGTTCTTCTGGTAAACTCTGCTTATGACATCTGAAAAAGATAATATAAAAATTAGCATTCTGGTCTATTTTATCTCTTCCTTACCTTCCAAAACCCATTTGTTTTGGTCAAGGCAACTAGTATGAAAGAGAATACTGTTTACGTTAGAGAATTTAGGATAGGTTTCTGTGAAATGGAGTTAAAAGTCATTAGTCAATGCTTCCCAAAAATACTTTAAGAAAAATACACTCAGAAAAATACAACCCTAAATTTTATTTGCATGTTCCTATAAATCTTTAACTAGTTAATAGTTAAATTAGTTCTATTTCTTATAACATAATGAACCTCAGCTTTCCCTCAAAACAGTATCAGTGGATCCACAGAATATACTCAGTAGATAATACCACTGGTTTTCAAGTGTCAAAACTAAAAGTCTACAGGACCAATTCTGAAAGTCTCTTTTTCAGAGAAACCTCTGAACTCCCTTAAAAATATGACAAAGATTATGCTTCACTCTGAAAGAGAAAACTAGCATTCCTTCTGCTTACCAAGACCCAGAAATTCAATATCATCTAGGTCAATGTAATAAGATAAAAATTTTTTAATTTGTATGTTTATTAGAAATATTAGGAACTCCTGCAAAAATCTTCACATAAAATGTAATTAAAAACTAACAACAAACCACCAGCAGCACAAAACCTGGTCTGCTATGAACAACACGTAACCAGCTGTAACAGTGAACAACTTCCTTCTAGTTTGTTCAGAGATTAGGACCCGAAGCCCCCAGAATAGGTGACTGACTACTTGCTGTTCACAATAATTCAACATTTTCCCCACACATTTCACTTACTAAAGATATCCTTAAAGAATCTTTGTTTCTTGGAAATTTTTTTTTTTTTTTTTTTGAGACAGAGCCTCAAGCTGTCACCCTGGAGAGAGTGCCGTGGCATCACAGCTCACAGCAACCTCCAATTCCTGGGCTCAAGCGAGTCTCCTGCCTCTGCCTCCCAAGTAGCTGGGACTACAG
>CAUYON010164036.1:0-18647 GCA_963573935.1 Arctocebus calabarensis | reverse complement strand
CGGCAAGACAACCACCACCGCCCCGGCGTTGGTCGTGGCTGTGAGCTGTGTGACGCCCCGCCACTCCCCCGAGGGCTATAAAGTGAGACTCTATCACTACAAAAAAAAAAAAAAAAAGGTAAATTTTGTTACATATTTTTTTGCCACAATAACATGAAGCAGACAGAATTAGGATATATATATAGTAAATATTGTGAGCACTTCATGGAAACTTCAAAAGAAAAAGTTAGCCTTTGTGAGACTACCCCAGCATTAGGACCTTTGCACTGGCTGTTCTTGTTTCTTTTCTTTCTTTTTTTCTATCTATCTCTTTTTTCTTTTTGGAGTTTCTGGCCAGGGCTGGGTTTGAAGCCCCCACCTCTGGCATATGGGGCCAGCGCCCTACTCCTTTGAGCGACAGGCGCCACCCTATCTCTCTCTTTTTTTTTTTTTAAGAGACAGGATCTTACTATGTTGTCCAGGTTGATCTGGAACTCCTGGGCTGAATTGATCCTCCAACCTCAGCCTCCTGAGTAGCTAGGACTCCAGGCACTCACCACTATGCTTGGTTTGGGTATTCCTGTTTCTTTCTTTCTTTTTTTTTTTTTTTTGCAGTTTTTGGCCAGGACTGGGTTTGAGCCTGCCACCTCTGGCATATGGAGCTGGTGCCCAACTCCTTTAAGCTACAGGCGCCACTCTTTTTTTTTTTTTGAGACAGAGTCTCACTTTGTTGCCCTCAGTAGAGTGGCAATAAACTCTTAGGCTCACGAGATCCTCTTGCCTCAGCCTCCTGAGTAGCTGGGACTACAGGAGCCCACCACAATGCTCAGAGTCTCACTTTTGTTCAGGCTGGTTTGGTCTCGAATTCCTGAGCATAAGCAATCTATCCACCTTGGCCTCCCAGAGTGCTAGGACTGCAGGCATGAACCACCAAGCCCAACCTGGAGTTCCTGTTTCTATCTTGAAGCATTCTGTCCCCAGAGAGACATAAGGATAGGTTTCACTTCAGACTAGATAAATAGGGAAGGCCTTCTTTGCAATGGGCACCTAAAAGAGAGGGGATTTGCTCAATTTGATTTGGATTCCACTAAGTCTGAGGTTTCTGTAAGCTTGGGATGGGGAAAGGTCCTGTCTAGCCACAGAATGTAGAGATGGCACCTGATGCCAAGAGTGGGGACAAAGTGGCCCAGAGTGAGAAGGGCAAGAAATGCAGGTAAAGGACTTTCTTTTTTTTGTTTTTGTTTTTTTTGAGACAGAGTCTCAGTATGTTGTCCTGGGTATAGTGCTGTGGCGTCATAGCTCAAAGCAACCTCCAGCTCTAGGGCTTAAGCAATTCTCTTGTCTCAGCCTCCCAAGAAGCTGGGACTATAGATGCCCGCCACAATGCCCATGTATTTTTTATTGCCGTTGTCGTTATTCAGCTGGCCTGGGCTAGTTGTGAACCTGCCAGCCTCAGTGTATGTGGCTGGCGCCATAACCATTGTGCTATGGGCGCCAAGCCAGGTAAATGGACTTTTAGAATGAGTAAATAAAAGCACAATATCGGCTTGGCACTTGTAGCTCAGTGGCTAGGGAACTAGACACATACACCAGCACTGACGGGTTCGAATCCAGCCCTGGCCTGCCAAACAACAATGGCAACCATAACCAAAAATTAGCCAGGCATTGTGGCAGGTGCCTGTAGTCCCAGCTACTTGAGGAAGCTGAGGCAAGAGAATCTCTTAAGCCCAAGAGTTGGAGGTGCCTGTGAGCTGTGATGCCACAGCACTCTACCCAGGGCAACATAGTGAGATTTTCAAAACAAAAACAAAAAAGCACACATATCTGCCCCAGGAACTTCATTCTCTTAGACCAGGAAGTAGCAAACTATAACCCAAAGGCCACGTCCAGCCAGGTTTGGTGGCTCATGCCTGTAATCATAGTACTCTGAGAGGCAGATGAAGGTGAATTGCTTGAGCTCACGAATTTGAGACCAGCCTAAGCAAGAACGAGATGCCATCTCTTAAAACAAAAAAAATAACCAGGCACTGTGGTGGGTGCCTGTAGTCTCAACTACTTGGGAGGCTGAGACAAGAGAATCTCTTGAGCCCAAGAGTTTGAGGTTGCTGTGAGCTGTGACTTCACAGCACTCTACTGAGGGCGACAAAGTGAGAATCTGTCTCAAAAAACAAAACAAGAAAAACAAAGTCCAGGTGCAGCCCTCCACCTGTTGTTGTAAGTAAAGTTTTATTGGTACACAGCCATGCCCCTTGGTGTACTTACCCTCTAAAGCATGTTTCCCGCTGTAAGGGCAGAGTTGAGTAGTTGCAACCGAGATCCTCTGACCTGGTAGAATATTTTTACTCTCTGGCCCTTTATAGTAAAACTCTGGAGACCCTCATCCTAGGCACACCCAAAGAGGAGTGTACCACTGCAGGAGTCTCATATCAGTATCCTAACCTCCTCTGTGGGGACAGCCCCAATTTCCATCTTCAGGCATGTAAATGTGCGAGCTACCTCTAATACAGACAATGGAGTACGTAGTGGAGACAATGGAGCTCCACTTTCCCCCGTAGAAGCTACCAGACACACGTGCCCATTTAAATTTATATTAACTTATATTTAAATCTGTTATATTAAACTGACATAGTACAGGGGGTTTCTAGAGGCAGGTAATTTCTGTTCCGTTGTCTGAGTGGTTGGTATAGGGGTGCTAGTTTATAATAGTGGTTCTCTGCTGGGGGCAGTTTTGGTTGTCACGACTGGGGGTGTTCCTGGCACGGAGTGGGTGGGGACCAGAGACTACGGCTCAGTGTCCAGGATGGCTCCAGTGATCTGGACCCACATGTCCACAGAGCTGAGGGAGAGAGAACCTGATTCCATGTTATTAATTTTAAGTGCGCTTAGGTTTTGTTCCTTCCTCTGTGTGCTTGTTTATGTCACAATTCAAAACAGAAAGGGAGAGAGAGGGAGAAGAGAGGAGATGGAGAGCGTAAGGCAGCAACGAGAGGGTAGGCAGGCAGAGGGAAGGCCTCTGAGGGTGTTGCCAGGGTGGATGGGGGCTCCGACCACCTTGTCCCCCGTGGTCCCCATCCCCAGCATCAGCAACAGGTGCTCCAAGCTGTGGAGCGCGCCAAGCAGGTGACTGTTGGGGAGCTGAACAGCCTGATTGGGGTGAGTGTTCCTCGTATCTCCTGTTGTCAGGAGACACTGCATGTCCAGGTCCCTGGCACCCCAAAGGTGCCAAAGCTGGGGGTGGCGTGTGGGTAGCTAGCCTGGGGCATTCCCTGGTGCCCTCCTCTGGCCCATCCTCCCTCCTCTCTAGCAGCAGCAGCTCCAGCCACTGTCTCACCATGCCCCGCCCGTCCCCCTCACCCCTCGCCCAGCTGGGCTGGTGGGTGGCAGTGCCACAGGGCTGCTCGCCCTGTCTGGAGCACTGGCTGCCCAGGCCCAGCTGGCGGCAGCCGCCAAGGAGGACCGTGCAGGTGTGGAGGCTGAGGGGGCCAGAGGTAAGTGGACATTGAGGGGTCACATTGACACGGTGGGGGACCAAGCTCAACGCAGTATGAGGGGATGAATGAGCATGGCTGCAGGGCCCAACAGGGTGTTTCCTTGGGCAAGTCACTAGCCCTCTCTGGGCATCTATCTGAATGTGGCAGGAAAGGGACAACCCACTACTTGGTAGGCTGGAGGAAGGACTGGGGAGATTCTCAGCTGGGAAGGAAGCGTCATAATTATAGAAGGATCTACCTACCCTCTGATGCCGTGAAATGCAAAAGCCTCATCGTTTCTCCTTTTCTCTCTCTTTCCCTCACCCCCAATCTGCCAGTGGAGAGAGCCCCAAGCAGGGTAAGTCGAAGGGCCCTCAGAGGCTTGCTTTGTCTTGCTGTGGGGCTCAGGTCTCTTGTTCTGAGCTGACGGAACCACAGAACAAGATGCCCAGCCCAGTTTCCACAAGGTGGTGTTTGGGCGGCACCCACCTGTGGCTCAAAGGAGTAGGGCACCGACCCCATATGCTGGAGGTGGCGGGTTCAAACCCAGCCCCGGCCAGGAACTGAAAAAAAAAAAAAAAAAACCAAAAAACTAAACAGCACCACAAGGTGGGGTTATATATATTTAAACTGTTCATCTTGAGCCGCTTTTTGGGGGGAGGGGGAATCGAAGAAATGAATGTACCCCCTTGGGATCGTTCTTCCCATCCTTCTGTTCATTCATTTATCTATCATCATTACCTGCAAGAGTGCTGCCCAGTAGACAGAATGCAAACTGGGTATGTAATTTTTCAAAAAGTGATTTAATTTAGAAATAATTATAGATACAAACAAATATGTGGGGAGGTCCCAGACACCCTTCTTCTCCCACTGTGTAACTAGTGTATCAATGAAGGGAACTGATATTGGGTCCAAACACAAGACTTTTATTCATCTGTGTGTGTGTGTATGCATGTGCTGTTTTATCACCCATTTGGTCTCACACAACCATCACTACAATCTCTCATGTAATTTAAAATCTTCTAGTAGCCACGTTAAAACCGTTAAAAGCAACAGGTGAAACCAATTGCAGTAGTATATGTATTTCATTTAACATAACTTATCCAAATATTATTCTTTCCATCTGTAATCAATGTTTTTCAGACGGAGTCTCACTTTGTCACCCTCAGTAGAGTGCTGTGGCATCCTTGCTCACAGCAACCTCCAAACCTTAGGCTCAAGAGATTCTCTTGCCTCAGCCTCCCAAGTAGCTGGGACTACAGGTGCCCGGTTATTTTTTATTTATTTATTTATTATTTATTATTATTATTTTTGAGACAGAGCCTCAAGCTGTCACCCTGGGTAGAGTGCTGTGGCATCACAGCTCACAGCAATCTCAAACTCCTGGGCTCAAGAGATTCTTTTGCCTCAGCCTCCCAAGTAGCTGGGACTGTAGGCATCCCTCACAACGCCCGGCTATTTTTTGGTTGTAGTTGTCATTTAGTAGGCCCAGGTCGGGTTCCAACCCACCAGCTCTGGTGTGTGGGACTGGTGCCTTATCCGCTTGAGCTACAGGTGCCACCAGCCCGGTTATTTTTAGAGATTGGATCTCGCTATTGCTCAAGCTGGTCTCAAACCTGTGAGCTCAGGGCAATCCACCCGCCTCAGTCTCCCAGAGTGCTAGGATTATAAACATGAGCCACTGTGCTTGGACCCACTATAAAAATTATTATTATTATTTTTTTTTTTTTTTGAGACAGAGCCTCAAGCTGTCACCCTGGATAGAGTGCTGTGGCATCACAGCTCACAACAACCTCCAATTTCTGGGCTCAAGCGAGTCTCTTGCCTCTGCCTACCAAGTAGCTGGGACTACAGGTGCCCGCCACAACGCCTGGCCATTTTTTTTGGTTGCAGCCATCATTGTTGTTTGGTGGGCCTGGGCTGGATTCGAACCCACCACCTGAGGTGTACGTGGCTGGCGCCTTAGCCCCTTGAGCCACAGGTGCTGAGCCAAAATATCACAAGTTAACAATTCAATATATATATATATATATTTTTTGTTTGTTTGTTTGTTTGTTTGTTTTGCAGTTTGGCAGAGGCTGGGCTTGAACCCGCCACCTTCGGCACGTGGGGCCGGCGCCCTACTAGCTGAGCCACAGGTGCTGCCCTGTAAAAATTATTAATGTGACTTTTCTTGTGAGACATAGTCTTATTAGGTCAACTTTGGTAAAGTGCGGTGGCGTCACAGCTCACAGCAACCTCAAACTCTTGGTCTCAAGTAATTCTTTTGCTTCAGCCTCCCTTGTAGCTGGGACTTCAGGCACTCGCTAGATACCTGGCTGTTTGTTTATTTGTTTAGCAGGCTCAGGTTGGTTCGAACCCACCAGCCCCAGTGAATGTGGCCGGTGCCCTAACTGCTGAGCTGATATTTTCTTTTCTTTTTTTTCTGAGACAGTCTCACTCTGTCAGCTTGTATAGTGTGCTTTGACATCATAACTCACAGCAATCTCAAACTCTTGGGCTCAAAAAATCCTCTTGAATCAGCCTCCTGAGTAGCTGGAAATACGGGCACCTGCCACAATACTCAGCTAGTTTTTCTGTTTTTAGTACAGAGTCAGTCTCGCCATTGCTCAGGCTGGTCTTGAACTCCTGAGTTCAGGAGATCCTCCTGGCTTGGCTTCCCAGAGGGCTAGGATTACAGGCATGACCCATTGTGCCTGGCTGGTATTTTATGGGTTTTGTTTGTTTGTTTGTTTGTTGTTGTTTTGTTTTTTTGAGAGAGTCTCAAGCTGTCACCCTGGGTAGAGTGCTGTGGTGTTATAGCTCACAGCAACCTCCAACTCTTGGGCTCAAGCGATCCTCTTGACTCAGTTTTTCTAAGGGAGGGGAGAGGTCTTGATTTCTGCTCGCTGGTCTCGTGAGCTCAAGCAATCCACCTGCCTTGGCCTCCCAGAGTGCTAGGATTACAGGCATGAGCCACCACACCCAGCTTATTTTATGTTTTTAAAATCATACCAACTCTCCAGGATCTGAGTATATTTTGCACTAGAATGTGTCCCATTGTAAGGTACACTCTAAAATGTGCTGGAAAACCAACCAGCAATGAAACAATGAAACAAACAGAGCTCAAGCAGTACAAAGATACCGAACAAAGAAAAAGGAAACCTGTCTTCTTACTAAGTCCCCAGTGCAGCCCCCAGTGCAAACACTATTAATAGTTTTTTGTTTTTTTTTGAGACTGAGCCTCAAGCTGTCACCCTGGATAGAGTGCTGTGGCATCACATTTCACAGCAACCTCCAAATCCTGGGCTTGAGTGAGTCTCTTGCCTCTGCCTCCCAAGTAGCTGGGACTATAGGCGCCTGCCACAATGCCCGACCATTTTTTGGTTGCAGCCTTCATTGTTGTTTGGCGGGCCTGGGCTGGATTCGAACCCGCCAGCTCAGGTATACGTGGCTGGTGCCTTAGCCCATTGAGCCACAGGCACCAAGCCACTATTAATGGTTTTTTTTTGTTTGTTTGTTTTTGAGACTGAGTCTCATTGTTGGAGTAGAGTGCTGTAGCATCATAGCTCACAACAACCTCAAATTCATAGGCTCAAGCCAGCCTCTTGCCTCAGCCTCTCTGAAGTAGCTGGACTACAGGCACCTGCTACCACACCCAGCTAATTTTTCTATATATATATTTTTTTGAGACAGAGCCTCAAGCTGTCACCCTGGCATCACAGCTCACAGCAACCTGCAATTCCTAGGCTCAAGCAAGCCTCCTGCCTCCGCCTCCCAAGTAGCTGGGACTACAGGCGCCCGCCACAACACCCGGCCATTTTTTGGTTGGAGCCGTCATTTTTGTTTGGCGGGCCCGGGCTGGATTTGAACCCACCAGCTCAGGTGTACATGGCTGGCGCCTTAGCCTGTTGAGCCACAGGCGCTGAGCCTAATTTTTCTATTTTTATTTTTATTTTTGTTGTTGTTGTTGTTGTTGCAGTTTGGCCGGGGCTGGGTTTGAACCTGTCACCCTCAGTACATGGGGCCAGCACCCTACTCCTTGAGCCACAGGCACCACCTAATTTTTCTATTTTTAGAATAGACCGGGTCTTGCTCTTGCTCAGGCTGGTCTCAAACTCCTGAGCTCAAGCAATCCTCCCACCTCAACCTCCCAGAGTAGTAGGATTACAGGTGTGAGCCACTGTGCCCAGCCACTATTAATAGTTTTTAATGTATCCTTGATAAAAACTGCTATGGCAGCAGGTTTTATTGCTGTTCTGTGCCCTGCTAGTTTAGAAACAGGTGTTGGGAACCATTTCCCATAGGTTGCTCTGGCTCACTGCTCACTTTCTCATTAAGGTAAACAGTGCTACCCATGTTTCACAGGAGGATCTCTGGGTCTGAGGTGGGCGTGTCAATAGGAGACATTCCTGAAATGTGATTTCAGAGGCAAATGGGTGCTTTGAGAAACATTGCCAGTTGCCAGCTTTGTTCATTGTTTTTTTGTTTTTTTGTTTGTTTTGTAGAGACAGAGTCTCACTCTATGGCCCTCGGCAGAGTGCCATGGCATCACACAGCTCACAGCAACCTCCAGCTCTTGGGCTTAGGCGATTCTCTTGCCTCAGCCTCCTGAATAGCCTGAATAGCTGAGACTACAGGTGCCGGCCACTACGCCTGGCTATTTTTTTGTTTTGCAGTTTGACCAGGGCTGGGTTTGAACCCGCCACCCTCGGTATATGGGGTTGGCGCCCTACTCGCTGAACCACAGGTGCTGCCCTGTTCATTGTTTTTTATTTATTTATTTTTTAGAGATAAGAGTCTCACTTTGTTGCCCTCGGTAGAATGCTGTGGTGTCACAGCTCACAGCAACCTTCAGCTCTTGGCTTAGGTGATTCTCTTGCCTCAGCCTCCTGAGAAGCTGGGACTACAGGCAACCGCCACAACACCCAGCTATTTTTTGTTGCAGTTTGGCCAGGGCTGGGTTCGAACCTGGCACCCTTGGTATATGGGGTCGGCGCCCTACTCACTGAGCCACAAGAGCAGCCTGTTCATTGTTTTTTTTAAAGATAAGACAGGCGGGTGGCACCTGTGGGTCAAAGAAGTAGGGCGCCAGCCCCATATGCCAGAGGTGACGGGTTCAAACTCAGCCCCAGCCAAAAACTGCAAAAAAAAAGATAAGACAGGCGGGATGGGTGGTGCCTGTGACTCAGTGAGTAAGGCCCAGCCGCATATACTGAGGGTGGTGGGTTTGAATCTGGTTCTGGCCAAACTGCAACAAAAAAATAGCTGGGCATTATGGCAGGTGCCAGTAGTCCCAGTTACTCAGGTCAGGAGGCTGAGGCAAGAGAATCGCCTAAGCCCAAGAGCTGGAGGTTGCTGTGAGCTGTGACGCTGCAGCACTTTACAAAGGGTGACAAAATGAGACTCTGTCTAAAAAAAGAAAAATGACAGGCAGGACATGGTGGTGAATGCCTGTAATCCAGCACTTTGGGAGGCTGAGGCAGGAGGATATAATAATCCAGGTGTGTGATGGCTCCCATCTGTAATCCCAGCAACTTGGGAAGCTGAGGCAGAAGGATTGCTTGAGTGAAGGAGTTCAAGGCTGCACTGAGCTGGGATTGCACCACTGCACTCTAGCCTGGGCAACAGAGCAAGACCTCATCTCTAAAAAGAAAGAAAAAAAAGAAAAGGATGATACATGCTGCTGGAATGAATCCCAACACAGAGACTATTAGCCTCTATTAAGTGACTATTAGTTTTCTAGGGCACAGTAACAAATTAACACAAATTGGGTGGCAACAAAAATTTTTCTTCCAGAGTGCAGGAGGTTAGCAGTCTACAGGGTGTGCTCCCTCTAAAGCAGTGCTTTTCAAACTTTTTTTTTTAATCTCATGGCACTTTCTTTTTTTTTTTTGAGACAGAGTCATACTCTGTCACCCTGGGAAAAGTACCCTAGTGTCAAAGTTCACAACAATCTCAAACTCCTAGCCTCAAGTGATCCTCTTGCCTCAGCCTACCAAGTAGCTGGGACTACAGGTATCCACCATAACGTAGGACTAGTTTTTCTTTTTTCTTTTCTTTTCTTTTTTTTTCTTTTTTTTTTGCAGTTTTTGGCCAGGGCTGGGTTTGAACCCGCCACCTCCGGCATATGGCACTGGCACCCTACTCCTTTGAGCCACAGGCACCACTGGACTAGTTTTTCTATTTTTTTTTTTTTTTTTTTTTCAGTTTTTGGCCGGGGCCGGGTTTGAACCCGCCACCTCCTGTATATGGGGCCAGCGCCCTGCTCCTTGAGCCACAGGTGCTGCCCTAGTTTTTCTATTTTTAATAGAGGTCAGTTCTCTTGCTTGCTAAGGCTGGTTTCAAACTCCTGAACTCGGGCTGTCACCTGTTTCAGACTCTGTTTCAGTCTCCCAGAGTGCTAGGATTTTAGGCATGAGCCACTGCACTCAGCCAGAATTTCTTTGTCTTTTTTTTTTTTTTGTAGAGACAGAGTCTCATTTTATCTCCCCTGGTAGAGTGCCATGGCATCACACAGCTCACAGCAACCTCCAACTCCTGGGCTTAGGCAATTCTCTTGCCTCTGCCTTCTGAGTAGCAGGGACTACAGGCTCCCACCACCATGCCCCGCTATTATTCTGTTTTGCAGTTCGGCTGAGGCCGGGTTTGAACCCGCCACCTTCAGTATATGGGGCCGGTGCCCTACTCGATGAGCTACAGTTGCCGCCCTTTTTTTTTTTCTTTTTTTTTTTGAGACTAAGTCTCAAGCTTTGCCTGGGTAGAATGCCTTGGTGTCGCAGCTCACAGAAGCCTCAAACTCTTGGGCTTAAGCGATTCTCTTGTCTCAGCCTTCCAAGTAGCTGGGACTCCAGGTGCCTCCCACAATGCCTGGCTATTTTTATTTGTAGCAGTTGTCATTGTTTTAGCAGGCCTGGGCCAGGTTCGAACCCGCCAGTCCCTGTGTATGTGGCCGGCACCCTACCCACTGAGCTATGGGCGCTGCCCAAAACGTCTTTTGAAAATAATTTAATTAAGGCTCTTTACTTTTTAAGTTAATTTAATTTTTATTTATGTATTTATTTATTTATTTGATTTTGAGAAACAATCTCAAGCTGTCACCTTGCGTAGAGTGCTGTCATGTCATAGCTCACAGCAACCTTAAACTCTTGGGCTCTAGTGATCCTCTTGCCTCAGTTTCTCTATTTTTAGTAGAGACAGGGTCTCACTTTTACTCAGGCTGGTCTCGAACTCCTGAGCTTCAGCTATCCACCTGCCTCAGCCTCCCAGAGTGCTAGCATTACAGGTGTGAGCCACTGCACCTGGCCTAATTAATGATCTTTAAAATTTTTCACAGCATACCTAAGATCCTCTCTTGGCTTCCACATTGGTTGAAAATCATTGCTCGAAAGCCTCTAGGGGAGAAGCCGTCCTCACCTCTTCCAGCCTGGGGCCTCTGTAGTCCTTGGGGTCCCTGGGTTTGTAGCTGCATCTCACCAGTCTCGGCCTCCATCTTCATGTTTCCTTTTCCCCCATATGTGTCTTTATATGGCCTCTTAGGAGGACACTGGTCATTTGATTTAGAGTCTACCCTCATCCCGCCCTCATTAATCTTAACTTGCTAGTTACAACTACAAAGACCCCGTTTCCAAGTAAAGTCTCCTGAAGGCCGGGTGTGGTGGCTCATGCCTGTAATCCTAGCACTCTGGGAGGCAGGATCGGTGAATTGCCTGAGCTCACAGGTTTGAGACCAGCCTGAGCAAGTGCAAGAGACCCTGTCTCTGAAAAACAGCCGGGCGTTGTGGCAGGTGCCTATACTCCCAGCCACTCTGGAGGTTGAGACAATAGAATTGTTAGAGCCCAAGAGTTTGAGGTTCCCGTGAGCTGCAATGCCACGGCACTCTACAAATAAACAAAAATTAAGTCTCCTTCTGAAGTTCCTGGTGTACATGAAATTGGGGGGACCCTATTCAACCTATAACAGGGACTGTGCCTTTCCTTGCCTCCAGCACTGACACCCGCCTCCAACACACCCTGCAAACCTAATCTCTCCTAGAATGACCCGGATTGTCGATTTGGAACGTCTCTTCAGATTTTCCTCCTGTGCAACATACATACATGCAGGCAGAATTATCTGTAGGGAACCCCCTGGGAGAGCAGGATCCCTGGAGGGCCAAGGGTCTGAGAAGAAACGGTGGTTCTCAAATGTTCCATTCTGCTCTCCAGCCAGGAAACGTTTTTTTTTTCCGTTGTTGTTGAGACAGAGCCTCAAGCTGTCACCCTGGATAGAGTGCTGTGGCATCACAGCAAACTCCAATTCCTGGGCTCAAGCGAGTCTCTTGTCTCCGCCTCCCAAGTAGCTGGGACTACAGGCGCCCGCCACAAGGCCATGTTTTGGTTGCAGCCGTCATTGTTGTTTGGCAGGCCTGGGCTGGATTCAAACCGGCCAGCTCAGGTGTACGTGGCTGGTGCCATAGCCCGTTGAGCCACAGGCGCCAAGCCAGCCAGGAAACGTTTGACAATGTCTGAGGACAATATATATATATATATATATTTTTTGAGACAGAGATTCAAGCTGTCACCCTGGATAGAGTGCTATGGCATCACAGCTCACAGCAACCTTCAATTCCTGGGCTCAAGCGAGTCTCTTGCCTCCGCCTCCCAAGTAGTTGGGACTACAGGCGCCCGCCACAACGCCCGACCATGTTTTGGTTGCAGCCATCGTTGTTGTTTGGTGGGCCCGGGCTGGATTCGAACCCGCCAGCGCAAGTGTAGGTGGCTGGTGCCTTAGCCCGTTGAGCCACAGGCGCCGAGCCCACAATTTTGTTTTTATGATTTAAGGTTGTGCATGTGCACCTGGCATCTAGTAAGTAGAGCTCAGGCATGCCACTCAACACACTACAGTGCCCAGGGCAGTCCTATCCCAGCCTCAGTGTCAGTAGTAGCAAGAAACCTGGATATGCATGAGAAACCTGGATTGGCTCTCGCTCTGTGCCAGGCACTCCACTAAGTGCTTTTTCCACAGTTGTCACTTCCTTTTCTTCGCAACCCCAGGAGGTAGATACTATTATTATTCCCATTTCACTGAGACACAGAGAGGTTTAGTGACTTGCTTAAGGAAACACAGCGAGTGAGAAACCACGCTGAGACTTGAGCCCAGGCAAAGTGCTTGCCTATGGCCCAGTGCCTGTGGCTCAAGTGGCTAAGGCGCCTGCCATATATACCTGGCAGGTTCGAATCCAACCCAGGCCGGCCAAATGATGGCTGCAACCAAAAAATAGCCAGGCGTTGTGGCAGGCGCCTGTAGTCCTAGCTACTTAGGAGGCGGAGGCAGGAGAATCGCTTGAGCCCAAGAGGTTGCTGTGAGCTGTGATGCTACAGCACTCTATCCAGGGTGACAGCCTGAGGCTCTGTCTCAAGAAAACAAAACAAAAAGCCCTGCTTTCCTTTGTATGCTTTTGCAGCGTTTTTTTTTTTTTTTTTCCCAGTTTGGTAATACATTGTGGCCATCTTTCCATGTTGTCACAGCTCTCCTCCCTTTTTTTCTTTTCGTTTAATTTATTTGAGACACAGTCTCATTCTGTCACCTGGGTAGAGTGCTATGGCGTCATAGCTCACAGCAACCTCAAACTCTTGGGCTCAAGCGATCCTCCTTCCTTTGGCTCCTGAGTAGCTGGGACTGTAGGTGCCCACCAGGGCATCTGGCTAGTTTTTCTATTTTGTTTCTTTTTACTTTTTTTTTGGAGGCAGAGTCTCACTTTGACACCCTCCATAGAGTGCTGTGGGGTCACAGCTCATAGCAACCTCCAGATCTTGGGCTTAGGCGATTCTCTTGGCTCAGCCTCCAGAGTAGCTGGGACTGCAGGCAGCCGCCACAACGCCCGGCTATTTTTTTGTTGCAGTTCTCATTGCTGTTTTAGCTGACCCAGGCCAGGTTCAACCCGCCAGCCTTGGTGTATGTAGCCAGCGCCCTACCTACGGAGCTGTGGGCCCCACTTCTCCCGTTCTTTTTAAATGGCTGAGCGGTCTTCCATTTTGTGGTTGTGCGCACTTCATTTCCTGACTCCCACTGTGCTGTGTGTGACTGTCAGTCCTTGTGTGCTTGCTCTTGTACACATTCAGGGAGCTCCACAAGCAGAATTTCTTTGCTTGTCTGGTAAATCGGGCTTCAACGTTAGATCCTGAAAGGGTTCCACAACTGGAGTGTTTGGGATATCCCTGCTTGTGAGCCTTCTCTTACAGATGGGGAGACTAAAACCTAGGGAAGCAGAAAAGCTGCCTGCAGATGATGCAGGTGGGCTGACCCCAGGGGTGTGTCTCAGGGCCAGCTCCCCACCACACCCCCATATTTCCTGCCCCCCAGGGCTGTGCCATTGGCATCTGCTGGGCTGGTTTGCTACCCTGTTTTTCCCATCTATACGAAGGGATTAACCATTGCTCCCCCATGAATTTACTTGAGAATTCAGCATCCAGTTTTACCCTTGGAAGGTCCAAGTTCACAGATGAGAAGCATGAGATACAGCCCCCAATAACAAGTGTGGGAGACCCTCAGTCTTAGCTGGACCACGACACAATGTAGGGGTCCAGGGTGCTGATGCCTCCTCCAGTCCGGTCCCTATCTCTCTGCAGAGTGTGTCATCGTCACCTCCTGAGAGTCTGGTGGAGGAAGAGCGATCCAATGGCCCGGGTAGCAATGGGAAGCAGAGAGCAGAGGAAAAGGATCTGCCAGGACCTTATGTGAGTGGGGGGCAGGTGGGGTGGGCATGCATGGCTTAGACTAGCCTCCAGACTGACGCCTTGGAGTCTCCCAGAACCCAGTTCTTGGCTTAACTCTTACTCCTGAGCCTTCCAGAGCTGCCCATTGCTCAGAATACTGGCCAATCAGAAGAGATCCTGTGATGCCTGGCTTAACTATTTACTCTGTCTTCAGGGCTAGAGTCCCATGGTGTCAGCCTGGCTCACAGCAACCTCAAAGGGGCTAATTTTTCTATTTTCAGTAGAGATGGGGTCTCCATCTTGCTCAGGCTGGTCTTGAACTCCTGACCTCAAGCTGCATCATCCTCCCAGCGTGCTAGGATTTTCATTTAAAGAAGGAAATGGGGGCATAGCAGGAGCAGCAAAGAGAACCCACCTGCAGGGTGGATTTGGCTTCCATACTACAGCCCTTTTTCTTCCCTTGGTTTCTAGCCAAACCAGAGGTCTCAACATGTCAGTGTCCCATTCTCCCCCCACCTCCCTGCTTGCTCAGGTGCCCAGGATAGTGTTTTCTGCATCTGTGAATGGAGTTGGAGCTTGATCTCACTCCCAAGGGCACTGGGATGTGGAGCAGATGTGTCTTAGGAAAAATTTCTGGGGCTAGGTTGGGGGGCTATCTGGAGAGGACATGGCTGAAGGCCTGCAGCCTAAGGAAGGGGTGAGGTGGATGGATGTGGAGTGTGGAGAGTGTGGGATGGGCAGGCGGTGGGCGAGGCGGGTATGCTGGAGGTCGCTTTGCATGTGCAGCCTTCTCTTCTGAGTCTGAGAATCCCCATTTACTTACACTGCCACAACGCCTGGCCGCCTGCCTGTGTTTCCCACTTGGGGAGCTGTTAGGGGGTGTGGACGGGGCTGTGAGCAGGAGAGCCCTTTCCCCATCTTCCTCAATCCCCAGGAAAGTGATGAAGATAAGAGTGACTACAACCTGGTAGTGGACGAGGTAAGTCCAGGGCTCCAGCTTCCTCTTGGACTGTGGAGGCAGCTGTGGGCGCAGAGGGGGAGGTGTGGGTTTTCTGGAATGGGAGCCCCAGAGGGATTGGGGAACCTGGTCCTCTCTCTGTGGGACGGTAGAGACATGGCCAGAAAGAGTGGGGACATGTCTTGGGACACTTCGGCCAGCCTCCTCTCCATGGCACAGGTGGGGAAACTTAGGCCCAGAGAACACAGGAAACAGGTAGACGTGGCTGAAAGCCCTGGCTTACTGTGTGCTTTTGTGAGGGACAGTGACATCCCCTTCTCTGGCCTCACTTGACCCCATCTGTTCAATGGGGAAGACAAAACCAAGCCCTTAGGTAGTGGTTGCTATATGTGTGCTTTTGGAATAGATCCTGTCATTAAATCCATTTTATAGTGTCTCTCACCTTTGCTCATCCATGAGAGGGACCCACTTCCAACTTTCTTTGGAAGTGCTCTAAACTTTCTCTTTGTTTTTCTTAAATACAGTCTCTCTTGGGCAGCGCCTATGGCTCATCGAGTAGGGCGCCGGCCCCATATACTGAAGGTGGCAGGTTCAAACCTGGTCTCTGCTGAACTGCAAAACAAAAATAGCCGGGAATTGTGGTGGGCGCCTGTAGTCCCAGCTACTGGGAGGCTTAGGCAAGAGAATCGCCCAAGCCCGGGAGTTGTAGGTTGCTGTGAGCTGTGTGACGCCATGGCACTCCACCGAGGGCGATAAAAGTGAGACTCTGTCTCTACAAAATAAATAAATAAATAAATAAAGTTTCTCTTTGTTAGCCTGGGGGGAAAATAAACCCATTTTATAAATGAGTAAACTGAAGCACTGGGAAGTTTCATAGTCTTCCCAACGTTGGTCATCAGTGCCCTGACTAGAGGTTGAAGTGGGAGTTGGGTAGAGGATCAAGAGCGGCTCTTCCCCTCTTCCCTCTTCATCTCCACTCAATATCACCTCCTTAAACTCAGGACCAACCCTCAGAGCCCCCCAGCCCAGCTACCACCCCCTGTGCAAAGGTGCCCATCTGTGTTCCCACCCGTCGGGACCTCGTGGACAGTCCAGCATCCTTGGCCTCCAGCCTGGGCTCACCACCCCCCAGAGCCAAGGAGCTTGTCCTGGTAAGGAGCAAGGGAGGGCCTTGAAACTCACTTTATTCATTCAGGGAGCCTGGAAACAGACTACCACAATAGACACAAGGCTGTAAGGACTCAGGCTAGTGTCCACCATGTCATCTTAATATTTCTTTTTTTTTTTTTTTGCTTCCTATGTGGAGTCACTTTGTTGAGCTTAAGTAAATATTACAAAGCAATTTCCTAAAGAAATATCATTATTCTAAATAAATATTAAAAGCCAACTCACCATCACCTTACATGGCAACCATGTTTGTCTTGCAGTAAATAAAAAATCCTGTGGAAATAAGCACAATGAAAAAGCCCCACTAGAGAGAATGGGCAGCTAACTAATTGAGCTGGGCTCCAAGCCTGGAAGTGTTAAAGCCTTTAAGAGGTGTTTAGAGACTCACCTGGCCCCAACCTGAGATGTTGGGAAGATAATTTATACAAGAACAACTTTCCCATTGTACCCTGTAGTTTAATGCCAGGTGTGGGGCCATGTAGAAATCACCTCTGGGGGCATTTGAAATTCAGTTCCTTTTGTGGCTTCCCTCCCTCCCCCAAATCTTCCCCCAGACTCCTCCCCTGCATTAAAAGGGGGGAAAACATGTCGGGTTTCTAGGCCTCTGAGCCTGCAGGTTGCCATGGCAACTGCCTGACATGGGGCTCACTGTCCATCTTAAGTGCCCTCCTCCCCTTCCAGGGAGATATTAAAGGGGGAGGGGTTGTGCTGTCTGGAGAAGCCTCGGGAGTCCTCCCTGACCCCATGGTTGTCCTACTCACTTCCTCATGAGGGTGCCTGTGCCGGGCCGTTACCATGTGTGTGATTTTGTGATGGGAAACCCAGACAGACACAAGAAAAGGAAGACAGAGGAGGGAATGACCTAAAGCCTAGATGACAATATATTCCTACGTAGAGGTCTGGTTGCCCCTTTCCTGAAGTCTTCCCTTGGGGAGGGACAGCTGTGAGTGACAGCCCTTACCCCGTGGGGAACAAGGATGATTGCACTGTGTGCTAGGTGCTTGTCCTTCACCTTGGATTGTGCCCCACTGAGGTCTCCCATGTCATGAGCCCATCCTAGGGTTTCTCATTCACTGTCCTTCAAGGATCTCAACAGCCTCTAACTTTATTGACTTCTCACAGGGGACACTGCTGTCCCCTGGGGACCCTCAGCCCCTGCATGGTATGCAACAGCCCCTGCATGGTATGCAATAGCCCACATACACCCATAGCCCTAACCTTATCATATACATGCATGTGTGTGCCTCCCTCCCTGTGGGCACACCCTGTGTCCATCATGCTCACATGCCCACCAGGCATTCCAATATCTGTGGACACTCACATGCCCCTCCTGGAGTGAGGGTACCTGTGGTAGCAGAGTTACGACTACACACCTGCTGGCACCTCCCATGAGCTCCTTCAAGTTTTACCTGTTCCCTTCCCCAGCCAGTATTTCTTTTCTTTTTTTAAAAACAGGATTGCACTGTTGCCCAGGCTGGAGGTCAGTGGCTTGATCAAGGCTCACGGCAACCTCAAAACTCCTAGGCTAGAGCATTCCTTATCCCTCAGTCTCAGGTAGCTGGGACTACAGGTGTGCATCACCACATCTGGCAAATTCTTAAATATTTTCTAGAAATGGAATCTCATGATATTCTCCAGGTTTGTCTCAAACTCCTGATCTCAAGTGATCCTCCTGCTGTGGCCTCCCCAAATGCTGGGATTACAGGCATGAGCCACTGTTCCCAGCCCCTCCCATCTAGTTTATGGCTAGATCCTTGGGCCACCAGGCATCAGGTGCCTGGTGGTATTCAGGCCTGTCCTTTCCTCTGCAGAATGATCTTCCCACCAGCACTCCTGCCTCCAAGTCCTGTGACTCCCCACCCCAGGATGCATCCACACCCGGGCCCAGCTCCACCAGTCACCTCTGCCAGCTCACTGCCAAGCCAACGCCCTCCACAGACAGCATTGGTAAGCACCCTGCCCGCTTGTGCCTGTCATAGTAGGCTTCATCTCTGGAGGTTTCCAGAGAAAGGTAGGATTTGGGGAGGCAGGAGGTTTGAATTCCAGCCCTGGTATTCATTGTCTTGGCCCTTTTCTTCCTATCTTTCTTCTTTTAAATTTTTTTTTTTTTTTTTTTTTTGAGACAGAGTCTCCAGCTGTCACCCTCAGTAGAATGCCATGGCATCACAGCTCACAGCAACCTCAACTCTTGGGCTTAAGCGATTCTCTTGCCTCAGCCTCCCAAGTAGCTGGAACTACAGGCGCCCGCCACAACACCCGGCTATTTTTTTTTTTTTGTAGAGACAGAGTCTCACTTTATCGCCCTGGGTAGAGTGCCGTGGCGTCACACTGCTCACAGCAACCTCCAGCTCTTGGGCTTAAGCGATTCTCTTGCCTCAGCCTCCCTAGTAGCTGGGACT